>PQWD01012425.1:0-50928 GCA_019425675.1 Leucinodes orbonalis
TAAGCGATGAAGCATTACTCTCTACCTTGAAACCTTTTAAATAAAGCTGAGTTTTGATTGCTGTTGTCCACTCAGAACAATTTCAAAAGGAAGGTCGAAAGTAAATAAATCTATGCGGGTGTTTGAAAATTGACCGGTCTCTTTCGACAATCAATCGTATTGTTGTAACTTTGATTTTCTACTGGAGAAGCTCATTCTAGAATGGCTCTGAGTCATGCAGCTGATTGATCTGCCCCAATGAATTGGTTTGGCTATAACAAAAATTGTTGTTCACATGAATGGAGTTTGCGGTGGGGCAAATTATCGGAAGAACGGAATGATTCATGTGTTTACCTATACTTTGACCTGACCTAATAGGGTAGCCAATAAGATTAGACAATCTATAGGAAATCTGTAAACAATATAAATAGGTAGGTAATTTAGAACATTTTCACCAAAATTTTAAAAGAGTAACTACTGAGTCTTAGTCGAATCTTCTCAGCAATGCAACAGATAGACAGAACCAATGATACCTACCTACTGACACTTACAAAAATTCACTTTCGTATGTGTTCTCTGAAATTATACTGCCTTTATTGCATAAATATGTTTTTTACCCCACTGCCGAAGAAGGGTTAGGTATTATGTTTTTCAAGCGTATGTATGTATGTAGATTATATATTCAGCTGCTGCAGCCTAAACGGAACATTGACGGATTTTAACATATGACATATTATTAGATTTGTAAGGCCCGTATTCTGAAACGAGACTCAAGCGTTGATTCTTTTTGAACGGAGTTAGAAAGGAGATGGCACATTTATCGTATACAGCGCTGTCCCTTTGTAACTCTATTTAAGTTCAAGATAAACAGTAAAGTCTCTTCTCGTTTGCAGAATACAGACTGATTTTAAAACCATTTTGTAAGATTGAGAAAGAACACAAGCTCCAATCCCATGAGTTGGGTATCGTTGAATAGGTATTTTCACAAATAGTATGTGTGTGTGAAAACAGTTTTTCGATACAACGCGCAACGCTTCGTTACGAAAATTAAGTTTAGAAGTTATAATGTTTACAAAATTAAAAAGACAATGCACTGAGCTGTTTAAACTAATGTAAACAACAAAAACGCCTGAAATAAAAAATATAATTGGGACGTTCTTCTTTTTTATCGACAATCTGACCGGCAAATTTTATATTTGATAAAAAAATAAACTTGTGATTTATTTAGTGAAATGTAATTTAAATTATTGCCTCATTATTGTAGATTACAGAAACATATAATGCAGCGAAGTATTACATGTAATTTTCGTTTATTTCAAACTTTGTAAGAATGATATGAAAAAAATTACACCTCAGTCACAAAAGTAGTATTTTTTTTATGTCTGATTTTAAATCAGAACTTCAGTTTCTTATTACTTTCTTATAAAGAATATAAACATTTACTATTATCTAGCTCCATTGGACGGAATTTTTTAAATAATATTTTTTTAAATTATCTAATACCACTCTGTCACATTTTTGCTTCATAAGATATAAAACTTTTTCATATTATGAAAGTCGCCCAATAAAGTCGCTTAAAAATCTAGTGAACAACTTTATTATTAAGCATATAATACTAGAAAACGTTATTTTTGAAAAATACTAACAAGAAAGTGGTTCATAACTTACTTTGAACTAAAATATTAAGGGGGACAAAATTGTGACAGAGTAGTTAACGAAGTGATGGAATGGTAAACAATGTTTACGTCCGCCGAACAAAACTAACCTTATAACAATTTTTAATTTTAGAAAACAATAACAAACATAGTATATATTTAAAATGTACTACAAGTCTTGATGATTAGTGTCAATTCTTTGGTAGATATTAATTTATTCTTACAATATCTTTTCACTAACTCTACTTTTCAAAAATTTCTATTGGTTGATCGTATTCGTAAAACACGCGTTTTCCTCTTTTAATTATCTTAGGAGGTGGAATAATTTGTAACAAATTTTCATACATCACATCTGACACATCAGTCTTTACCAATTTAAACAATTTCCCAGTATCATCAACAGATTTATAAAACATCACTCGAACATCTCCATCTTCATCTACTCCACTTTTTGCTACTCCTAAGTAAGTGTACTCAATTTTCCTTTCACTTTGTACTTTGACTAAAAGATGTGTTCCATTTTTTATTAATAATGGATGGATCTCATCCACTAGTAGATCGTGTGATGTACCTGGTTTTGTATCTACAGATTTTCTGAAATTAAGAAGAGGCTGGTCATCTTCGTCTTCTGAAGTAGAGGTATACACAGTCTTATAAAATCCCTTAGTAGAACCAATTATATTCGTTATATCAGTCAGTGGTTCTTCTATATCCGAGGTTAAAATGTCAACTTCTGCCTCATGTTTCGGCAATGGGCAATAAGTCTTTACATTGTAACAATCACAAAATTCTCCGCAAAAACAACTTAACATTCGGTAGCTCAACATTCCAGGCTGCTGAGCAAGCAATTGATGGACTTGCATAGTTCCTTTTAATGGAGCAATTCCTTGTGGATTGTCATCAAAATCTGAGCGATATCGTCTTTACCGACAAAAAAGACCTTTATCTTACTGCGATTGTTGACTGCATCAAAGAATTGTGATGCGTCAACAATATCGTGTCCGCTGGCGACAAAATGATCAGCTAAACGTTTAATAGACCCCCCTATGCCGTCAGCCGCACCCTTGCCGTGGCCAGATTCAAAAAAATCCATGTCAAGTCATCAAATCCGTATTCTTCAAAAAATCTCGTGGAAATAAGATAAAAATTTATTTTTTGTTTATATTGAGTCGCTGGCCCGTCTGAAAAAATGTGGATTGTCTTAATATGAGACAGTTCCTTTTGAACGTAATCAAGAATTGGATGTAGGTGAGCCCATATAGCGGCAGGGCCATGTTGAAGATCAGAAGACACAGTACAAAAGGAAGTTATATTTTTATCCTTATTAAAAGTCAAGTGATATAATACTGCTGTATGTAAAGTTACTTGGTTTCGAGATCCTCCATAATGAACTGACTGGATTTCTTCATGGTACTTACAGGCATAGTTTTCGCTAAAGTCAATATGTAAAGCAATTTCGGTTTCTGTCAATCTATCTATACATTGTCGGTATGATTTATATTGATTTTTTATATTAAATATGTGGGATTTAAAATCTTTTAACTCTTCTCCAAATTTTTTAATCAAATCTTCAACAGTGATTTTTTGTATTTGTTTTATGTTCTTGCTGATTTTAACTTTTCTTCCATTTTTCTCGACAATATCTGTGATTCTCACCCATTGTGGTAATTCCAAAACTTTTTCTTTTGTGATCGTGGTTGTATCATAATTGAGCTTTTTTGCTTTACATTTTTCGCATTTCCCTTTCATACATGGTAATGAATTTATATCGCATACAGTTTGTAAGATTATCTGGTTCATGTCATTTGTCTTGATAACTTTATTTTTATACAAAATAACTCTCATGAATGCAATGTTTGCGTGTACCTTGCACATACAGGTTTCACGACTGTCAACTGAAGGTGGTACGACATAAAACGGCTTAAATTTTGCAAAATAACTGTAGTGACATTTAACGTTGGGGTTCTCTTTTAGAAATGACTTATAGAGATTTTTCTTAGTATCCAACAAAATTCTTTTCTGCATCTTCCTTTTTTGATAAGTGACTGTCTCTTTTTTTCCAGCAGTGGCCCGTGACACATCATCCCTGAGATAAAAATCATGAATTTTTTGTTTTAATATAGTATTTTTTGGCAAGTTGGAACTATACTTTGTCACTCTCCTGATTCCAATAGTTTCTATTGTCAGTTCAAGTTTTTTTCCGGAACGTTGAATTGCTAGGTCTTCAAGTATACTTTTAATAAAGCGTTTTATTTTGTGGTCTTTTGTGTGCTTGTAATGTTTCTTAATGGTATTTGATAAGATAGTATATTTTTTGTATTCTTCTTTGCCATGTTCATTTTCTTTTTTACTATGAGTTGTTGTAGTAAGTACTTTATTTTGTTTCTTTTTCTGTCGCTGAAGTCTTTTCTTGTATTTTTGTACTTTTCTTAGTAATTCTTGTGTTTGGTTTTGAAGTTGAATATTTTGTCTATAAAGGCGTGATCTATCTCGTCGCACTTGTTTTCTTCCCCTGCTACTGGCAACAGACGAGGCCGGAGTTAGTGAACGAGATCTGGGACTTAATGGAAGTAGTCTGGGACTTGAAGGAGGCGGTGTAGAAGCCGGAGTGTTAATCAGAACATTCTGCAAAGTTTTCTGTTTTTCTCTTCTCTTTTTATTTCTAATCTGCCATTGTCTTTTTATTTTTTTATGTTCTTTTGGTGTCATATCCTTAACTAACTTTTTGTGAGCATGATATCTTTCTAAATCTTTACGTTTTACATCTGCAACAAGTTCAGGGTTGAGCTTTCTTTTTTCACGGCACCGTCGCTGTCTTTCAGCCGCAGATAATGCCATTTTTCATTTACTTGATGATAATACCTTAAATTAACAAAATAGTTGAAGATACAATAACAAACATTAAAAAAATTAGCAATCACCTATTATGGATATTAACTAAGGCTCTAAGTTCCATACAAAAATGACCACTCCGTCACGAGTTATACCACTCCGTCACACATTTTCGTGACAGAGGTGCTACGTGACAGAGGTGTAAAATAGTAGTGTTCGAGATATTCAGCATTTTCCTGATTATAATTTACGCATAAAACTGAGTATATATGAAATATTTATCATAAATTAATCAAATAATATTAAAACCCCGAAATTAAAATAACATTTGAAAGTCGTAACTTACGTGACAGAGCGGTCGCTAAATAAACACACGCACCTCCTTCTATTGTTTGCGAGCGACTGACTGGTATTGGCGGGGCGTGGAAACGTATAGCGCGAGTGCGGGGTGGAGGGAGACTATTCTCGAAACTAGTGACAAAGGTCAAAGATTCTAACGCACACTATTTTGTATCATAAAACGAGTGACAGATGGTAGCAACTAAAATCATATACATCGGGAGACAGCCATTAAAATATTTTTTTATTTAATAATATAAACATTAAAAATTATTTCTTCTTATTAATGTAATAAAAAAGGTTAAGTAGTTCAGTAAATGTTCTTGGATAGAAACTTTCAATGTGATTTTTTTTACGAGAGCAGTTTGTTTACATTACTAGTCAAAGAGGGACATACTTTTTTTGTATGTATAACACCTCCGTCACGCTTTTTGTATATTCTGTCACACTGATTTTGTAAAAAATAATTATGAATATAATCTGGTGTTGAGGATATTGAGATTATTGTATTGTCAAGTGTATTTTTATATAAAATATTAAGTAATTTAGTATTTATGAGCAAAATATAATTTTTTTTGCGGAGAAGACAAGTCATTGTCGAAAAAAGAAAGAACACGACCCAATTAAAAAATAAACAAAGCAACCGACTGCTAAAGATATTCAACTGAAAATGTAAAATAAGCTTTACTATATAGTGGAAACATTATAATAAACTTTTCATGGTATCAATACCTTTTCAAAGCTTAACTGCAAAAATAGTAAGCTAACATGTGTAATTATTGAAATAAATATTGTTATCATTGTTTGTCTACCGCCTGCTTCACGTTGTTATTCTTGCTTGGCATTTCTTTACATTGGCATAGGTTAGGTTATTATTATTGTAATCTCAAACTTGAACCCTCCATATAATTCAAAGGGGTCGGTCCCGTACGTCGTTTCTTTACAAATCGTCTTCGTACAAGGCGTTGCGAGTAACAAGAAAGAAATATTGTTATTGTCACAAAATCATGCCAAATCTCAATCAAAAATGCCAATCAGATGAAATATTATGAAAATAATTTAAAAAAAAATGCTTTTTTTAAAATTTAACACTTACTAACTTAATTACTGAACGTTCTCATCAAATATGATATCTCATACGTGCAGGGTTACCGGAATTCTAAGAAACTCACAATGCCCGCCATTCTATCCATTTGTTATGATAACTTGCAAAAAATATTTCAAACGAGTTTCACCTTAATAGTGTACAGTAAAGTTCAAATTCAGTGTTTAGATTTTTTTTGCAAAGGACAAAGGTGCCACTGTTTGACTGCGCCTGCGCATGAGTGTACGTTTCGGTGCTAAGGTCAAGCACACGTGGGTGCGGTAGTTGACAAAAAGCCTCGGGCACTGTTCGCTGGGGTTTTGTATATTTTACATACATTTTAAGCTTAAGTTATGCATATATTAAGTTTTAGTTAAGCATTACTTCATAACTAAAATTCTAATGATCATGAAGAAGTCATTTGTATAAAAACTCTAACTATGGCTAATTTCCCCAGAATGAGCTTTCGCAAAAAAAATTAAATAATAGATTTAAAGTAAAAAAATTTGATAAATATGTAATAAAAATATTATGAAAGAAAAATCATCCGTAACGTAATGAAGGTAAAAAAAAATGAAAGTACTTTTATTGAATGTATTCTTAGCACCACATATAAACAAGTCTCATAATAGAAAAAAATACAAAGCAATTAAAATAAATCATACACATAGTTCACCAATTACGTCATCATAAGTCATAAAGTCATAACTGCATCTTACCTCACAGTCGTGAATAATATTATTCACTCACTGCACATAGGCGAGCTAACAATTAATAAGAGATTAAATATAAATGTTGCTGCATTGATTTGGTTGAGTGTAAAATATCGGTGTCAAAGAAAAAATACTGTATGCCTTTAACCTGACTTTAGTACAAAAAGTTAAAGATCGATAAACAAAAGATAAGTAGCTACACTTAGCACCAAAATACCTAATTTATAAAAACGTTAGTGTGCACATATAATAAGTACATAATTTTGTAAACAATCCTATTTTCAGTGCGCTATTATGGTAAGTAACTAAAATTTACTATATTATATGCTGCTCAAACCTGTTCTTATTATGAAAACGCACCTTATATAAATAATATAAATAAAAGTTATCTGTATGTGGATATATTGAAAGAATAATCGCTCAATTGGTGCGAATCGAGACACCATAGAAAATCTATTGTTTAATGTGAGGTTAGATTGTTTTAACAGACGTAGGATTATGTAGACAGTAAAGTAGTTGTTTTGTAAACATGATGTCTTTATATAGTCAACAACAACATGATGAATTATGGTAGGCATTCGCTATTGTGTTATATTTTACATATGCTTATGTTAATTTAATCTCAAGTTGGCCTTATTAAATTAAATTCATTTATAGTACCTTACAAATGATAAGTTTTTTTATTATTTTTTTAAGTCGGTAATTAAATCTATAAGTACATATCTTTCGAAACCACTCGAACTCATGAGATTAAAATGGGTAATAAAAGCGAATCAAATGGAAATAAATAATTAAAAAATCAAATCTCGTATCTATCAACCTGATCGCAGTCCACTGCGTGGACATAGGTTTTCCGTATTTTGCGCAGATATCCTGGTCCTCTGCTTTTTCTCATCCAGCCTCCACCAGCGACCTTTCGCAAAGTCCACGGGCTCGGAGGGCGTCTCCTACGCTACGCTTGCCGAGACGCGGTTCTTCCACTCCAGAGCTCGTCTGCTCTTGCTTGAACTTGCTGATCCGGCGGGCTACGTCGGTAACTTTAGTTCACTAACGGCAAATTATTAAATCATCGATCTTATCCCTAGAGAGACCCCGAGCATAGCTCGCTCCATTGGGCGTTTGAGTGACTTTGAACTTGTTTCATTAAAATAAATTTAAATGCAATAACCATTTATTTTCTAAAGTGGGCTACAGATAATTTTGAAGCTTGGTAATTAACGGTTTTAAAATACGAGTGTTTGTTTTTTATATGAACATTACTTGAGTCGAACTGAAAAATAAAAGTGGACAATGATCATGAAATACCTATGGTCAAAATAGAATTGTCTCGACACCAAAATTTTTAAAAAGTCTGAAGGTCACATTACACACCTGCACTGCATTTGAGAAAGTATGACTTAATATTCTAAGAAGGCTCTTGTTTGCACTTTAAACGGTGCATAATGCACCCTCCTTCGATATTTAAAAAATGCAAATATTATGGCGTTAACCTCTTAGCCAGCTGCAAAAGACCATTTATTTCATTCAACGCGTTTTCAATTAGTCATATCGGCAATTTGTTATGCAATTACTTAAGATGCATCGTGCTTGAATTACTTACTTTTCAAATGCAATACGATAAAAACGGTTAATAAAAAGTCCTGTTATTGATAATAATTATCATTATAATTCTTAGATAATAAACTAATTAGAATGCACAATCTCACTCAAAAGTGTCCGCGGCAAAAGTCTGCTCTGAGGTAAGGTAAAATGTTTATGAATTAATTTTGTGTCATATAAGTATTCATATGTTAGTAAACGTATGTGCCAAGCGCTTGGACATTTTTTGGTTGATATATTGTGATCTTGTCAGTATTAACTAAGTTATATGATAGGAATATATGAGAGTACAAAGAATAAAAATTAATGGGCCAGTACTAAACGGGACACGACACACCATTTATTAAAATATGCTTATTTTTAGTTTTTTTTATAACACTAAATACCTCTCTTTGATACAATACAAAGTATTTGATTTGCCCAAAACACCAATACAATGAAATCCACAAACTATCTTAAGGACAATACCACTAAAAGATCCCTTTTAAATGAGTACATTCGCTATCATAAACTTTAAAATAAACGTTCAACTTTAACGTGAAAGGATCACAATCACTGTCTAAAGTCCAACTGTCTATGACGAGGTCAAAGGCCGCCAACCCCGTCCAGGGCCATTTAAGAAGCTATACTTCATTTGCTCACGGGGTGTGACGCCGCGTGTGAACCTACCATGGGAACGGTTTGTTCACTGGAGGTTTTAGTTCTGCCTGTATAGATGCAGGAGGATGAATAGAATGTTTGACCAAAAGCCGGGACATAAAAATAGAATCCACGCGAGATGACATTCTCATGCATGCTCAATAGTTACTTTATTTCACAGAAAAAGATTATTTTGTGTAAACACTTTGTTTCTAATGTACATCATTATGTCGGGATAAGATTAAACAGTAATTTTATAAAGTAGTTTGGTTAAATCACAGAAAATATTTAATTTTGCATACGTTCAAACCAGTGTTATAACATTATTATACTCCGAACTGGGGTATTCAAAATAGCCGATCATATGAATCTTGATTGTTCTTTTAAAATAACTTGTGGCAAACAAACAGTGGTATCATCAGTGGTAAACGTTAAACCGTAATTATTTTTTTATAAAAATCGCATCCCCAAAGCCTATTGCAGTGTCGAAGTGCAGTATAAAATAATAGGCTGGTTGATAAACTTAAATACGGGATAACATAAGACACAAAATTATGTTTTTTCTAAGTAAAAAGTGCGTTTATCCAGTCACGTCTAAGAACATTATGAATCGAGCGACAATAATGTATTAGATACAGAATTTTTATTGGATTTTTGTACTAATCTATACAAAACTTGTAAAATTTCGAAAGATTTCGTGAACGCACTCTGTCACCGCACGAACTATTTAATTATTTCGTTCCAGTATTACCATAATAGCTAAATCAATTTGCAATGGCTGAATGCGCGCCAAAACCACTAGTATAGGCTTTAGATTCCCATTGCGAGGTCAGTTAGAAACAAAAAAGATTTCGTGATGATGCTTTGAGTGGTTAAATCAAATACATAAATATTTTAATAACTTTAAAGTTAAAACGAAAAAACCCCATACATCCCCCATGTTTATATTTCTCAGCAAACTTACTTTTGAGAATCAACACAATCGGAACTGCACGTGTCGCCTCCAGCAGAAAAATTTTGATTGTATCTGTATAATATTATTTTATTCTTTAAGCTCAAATAATAATTACTATTATGTTACATAGATACCTTTATATATTTTTATATATTATTTAAGTACATAAGCAGTACTGCGTTCAACGTTTTTTAAAGTATTACTAGGTCAGAATTTTACTTTTACTAGGTGGTAGACTCGATACTGAGTCGTCTAGGTAGTGCCAGATATCATCCCGTGATACAGGAGACACTTTTGTGTTTCGGGATGAAGGCACTGTAGCTAGTGAAATTACCGGGTATAAGAGACCTAACATCTGTTGTCTCGGGTGACGGCGCAGTGCGGCATTGATGGAGAATAACTGTCTGTCAGTTGTTGGTATCCTTTAATGCCGCTCTGTCATGGTCTGGCGTATCAATTACCATCAGGTGAACGTCCAGACCGTCCGAAAAAAAGAATTATTTCTGTACATGTACAGAAATGTTGATGTTACGACTGGTTATTACCATGTTTCCTAAAGGCCACTAAAATCACAAATAAATAATCATTAACTCCATTGAATTTATTTTGAAATTCAAGGGATCTTTTGTGCTCATTTACATGATTCAGTCTGAGAGCAAAAATTATGATTTAAAAATTTACCAAAAAAACCCGACTGCTAAAAATACACTATGAAAAGGGAAAAACAAGCTATGTCATATAGTGCAAACATATGGTAGTGTATTCATTGTAGTGCAGGCGGAAGACAAAATGAAAATGAAAAGTGTTTAATCAGTTTAGGTCCTTACAGAACACTTATGAACAAACAAACGACAACAATATATGTTTCAATAATTAAACTTCATATACTAGCTACTATTTACGTACAATTAAATGTTAAATCTCAAAAGGTATTTAGGATTTGTTGTACATACATATAAATTTATTTATTTACGCTTAAAAAACATAACTCTCCTTCGGCAGTCGGGCAAAAGAGATGTCACACAACGGAATAGCTGTGCGTCAGGCTTAGTCCCGAGACAATTAAGATAATATTTCAAAGTTCTGACATCGAGCTAACTGGAGCGACACGGTTTCAATTAGGATTACTCGCATGTATGTTTTTGTAGAGCAAATGTTATATTTCTGACAAGTGTAAGAAAGAAACAGGCCGAAGGCCAAATGAGTTCAAGTGTAGACTTGGCTTTGAAGGTTATATAAGGTTAGTCAAACATAATTACATATCATTTTGACAACGTGAGCATAACTTATGCAAGTAAAAGATGCATATTTGTTTATAACAACACAATATCTCTACTGGTTGTTTACCTGATTTTCAACAGATTGTCCGCATAAGTACGGCTTATCAATCTTACCTATTTTTCCCCCATTATAGCATTCGTAACGCGTTATTCAGTAATGTGTAACAAAAACCTCTACTGGATTTAATGGTAAACGAGGACCACATCAAGAAATAATTTTTATTTTTTTTAAGTTATTTGGCTGGTTTATTTATTTCTAAATAAAGTTAGTACCTATAAGGTTAAAGGGACTAGGTACATGGTGAATTATATCGAAGAATGAAGCTATGAAATATAACATACCTATTTTATGAGAGTACTTATACATAAATATGTATCCATTGGATCAAACACACACATACGAAATAAAAAAACCGTAGACAAATCGGTGAAACTTTTGTGCCGATAACAACTGGGACGCGACTACCGGTAAATAAGTACGCAAAACGATTCCACGGATCCGCTATGGTGAATAAATGCAATTAATAAAGGAGGACGGTGCTCGTTTAATTTGGTGATAGCTTTTGTTGGGTGAACTAAATTGATTAATGATTCACAGTGCTAGCTGGTAAATTGAATTTCTTCTTAAAGCTGACACAATTTTTTTAAATAGATTAATTTTGCTGTTCCAATTGTTATTTAAAGGTTAATTAATCTACGTGCACGAGATTCATTAACTTTTATGATCAATCATCCATAAACCCCCCTTCCTAATTGCTAATCATAAGACATTATGCTGTGTGGCCTTAGGTCAACAATGTGGTATATTATAAACTGGTTATTGATTGGTTGACATATGGCAACTGCAAAGTACTGACATACTCGTACCTAAGAAATAAAAAAAAACAAATCTTGTGTTATACTGTACAAAAAAAGCTTCAACGAAATCTGTACTTAAAATATTGTTTCCTTTGCCAGCACCAACTCTCAGAATAACAAAAACATAGACAATGTTCGACATTTTTCTTATCGAGGCAGTACAAAGTATTCAGAGTTGTTAGCAGTTCCCTTGCTTATCGAGCTTATCTGTTAATGTCTGTGGGAACTCCTTGTTAACGAGTCGTTTGCTTATGTCTACGTGATCGTTGCGTGTTCACATGATTGCCGCGTAAGGAACTTCGCTTTTGCTCCTATTAAATCACTTCGTAGCGGTGGATTAATTTGTGCATAGTCTACTTAGCATTTGTTTATATGGAACAGTTTCTTGAAACATGCAAATTTAGGGAGAAACTAATGTAAGAGTAGCTAAAATCCTTATATATTTTTATTTCGATTATTCCTAAAGATTTAAACGGAACCCTTTGTACGATAAAAGTCATCCTCGAAAAGCATATTTTGTTCCATACTAGCTGTGCCCCCATAAGTTGTTCTCCCGCAGCAAAACGTTGCCTATTTGTTCCAAAAACATTCCCCAAGCATCGATCCTCATACTAACCATCCTTGGATAAAGACGATTTTATATAGTGTAAACATAAGTGATCGTGGGACCTTAAACTGAGAATTCCAAAAATCATACAGTTGATTCGTCGAGAAGAGCAGTGCTGCTTTAGGTTAAAAACAAAGACAATGCAAGTGCTTCCTTAACCGTGAGATTCGTTCCTTGGGAACTATGGGGACCTGGAAACCGAACAATGGGAGCCCAGAATATGTAAAGATATCTTACAATTAAACAGCTTGATTAGAAAATAATGGGATAGTATAAGTTATAAGAGATTTTAATACATTGTATATCCTCAAGGAGTTCCGCCTCGATAGATCAAAGTCTCGTGAAAGCCAAGAGTATGGGGTTAGCTATGAATATTATAAATGAGGAGTATTTGGCGCAAACTGGAGGATATATCTAGCAGTGTACTGCGATAGTTAGAAGATAAAGAGAGCTCATCATTATCTGGTTACAGACCTGTCGTCATGTTGACCTGTAAGAGCTTTTACGACTTACCCCCTTTTATTCAGAATTTTAACCATCTTCGGGAGTAGTGTTCGGCTTATGTATTAGGGGATCACAATCGCAATGGAGATCGTTATCTACCTATATTTCTCCTACGCAGAAACTATCGGAGATTTGTATAGATGGCTAGCCAATCCCAAAACATTTCCTCCAGACTTAACTTATAACCCCCAGAGGACTGCGTTCAGACGATTACGTTAATTATTATAAATGTAAAAAAGTTAAGTACTAGTTCGCACCAATACCCTTTAGGCCCGCGTGCTGGGGTACGGCCTAATCTCCCCATAGCTATGCTGTGCGGGAAGACCTATGCTCTGCAGTAGACCGTTAGAGGCTGATGATGATGACTAATTCATACGTTTAATATGAATAATACAATTGATCGTATGGCATGCCAGGATCATCCGCCTGCTTAACCGCTAATTCTATTAAAGGTGTTGCGATCATTTAATTGATTAATAACCGTCGTTCCATCTCATTGGACTAATTCGCTATTCTAGAATGTAGCTGTCGTTTGTATATACAACTCGTATTAGATTTTATTACTATTGACCTGGTTATCTTATCCATTGAACTCTTGTTCTATATCCGCTATGGCCTATACAAATACAGATAAATTTCAATTTAAATAAAACTATGTATATTGCTGCATAATCCTTTTTATTTTTCTCATAATGAAATAAGATCATCCAGCAGATGACTGGGTCCTCTCGTCTATGTTCCGGAAACAAGTAATCTTAAAAAAGGGACCAAAGTAGCGTTACTAACGCCTACAGGGTCATAGATTCTAGTAATATCGAGATATAACATTATAGCGGGAGATATTGGTGAGTTTATGCCTGATCATGATTTTAAACAAAGCAGAGTCTGAAGAAATTTTGAAATTTCATCTACACCATCCACCATCTAAATAAAAATTAATGTCTTCTACAGTACGTTACTGACGTTATTTTACCAAATACGACAAGAATGTGGAATCATTTACCCTCAAAAAGTTTCCTTTAGCGACACCCGTCCTGGCAAATTCAAATATTAAAAAAATGAAAATGTACATGGGCGTCCGTGACATTCACCATTAAGTGAACTGTTTACTCTTTTACCTATAGTATTAAAAAGTTATTGGATGCATCTCTTCAGAATAGATGCTAATAATATCTTGAACCTATTGCATACCACTGTCACAAGTATTACGCTAGATAAAATAAGGAAGGCTTATATTTTTTTCTTCTACATTATAGTACAAAGAGTACATGACGACTGAGAGCCAACTGCGCGTGCGCTCGCCTATTGCCCGGTGAAGCTGATAAGGCCACCTGTGGCCAACAGTTTTTTTCAGTTCGAAAAAAATAACGAACAGCAGGTCTGAAGCTATTACTTATAGAACCTTATAGGACAGAGTTCCCAGCATTTTATTCAGCTCTGTTAGCTCATTATTAAAAGTAATGCGTAAAGTTGCATCGGCAAAGTAAATCAAGCACTCTTAATCACCACTTCTTGTTTATCAACCGTCTAAGTCTACAGTATATTTACAAATATCGTGAATGAAGTTACATGATCCTTTGATGTATCGAGTTGACTCGCTATAAGCTGTAACATAAGCTGGGATGAGCCCGACCGAGTTTCCTTGTGTTGTAATGTGAAGAAAAACCATTTCTTGGAAACCTTCCACGTTTAAATGTACTTTTAAAAGACTTTGTCGTAGCGAAATATATTGCATTTGACTTAATCTTAAGAAATATTAAAATGAAACAACCCTATAAGCTTTTCCAAAACTATAATAATTTAATTCAAAACACTAAACTTCAAATAATTAAATACGGTAATACGACGACAGTGCATAAGGTAAAGTCTACATTTTTATTCCATATTGAAATTGTCGACGTTTTTCACACTCTGACCGTCCCGACATTAAAAAGGTCCATGGATATGTAATTAATGCATAATTGCATTTGCATAGATACGTAGTAAGACGTTACCGAATTACAGAGGGCGGGTGATTTGTTACACATTCGCTTTAAGAAATGTTGAATTATTTTAATATATACACAAAATAATACCTAAATATTCTCTAAATATGTCTTTTATTAATTTCTTCTTTTTTTGTTCCATCATTTTTTCGTCATAAAGGACATTCATCTACGAAATATATTGTTTTTCTATTTGTCTCGTAACATCAGGAACAAAATTGGTGACATAAATTTAGGTCAACAAAGTTCTAAGGAAATGTGTCAGACTTCTTTACGTAACAACTTTTGACCCAATCCATTTGACATACACTGCTTTTTTCGGATTACCTTATCCTGTTTGGCTTTACAGCACTTCCGGCAATTATTTCTATTCGAAGACCAGCAGTTGCAGCCAAAAAGGGCTTTTTCCCAATTGAAATAAAATCATTTGCTAAAAAAGATTTCCAACTTTAACCGTAGTAGTAAGGTCTATGGTTATTTTGAGTAAACGTCCTAAGTAGGTCCCACTCACTATCACCATAATAGTAAACTACAACTGATACACATCTTCGAGCGCTCATTCTGTCTGTTTGTTTATTGCTTGTTAGCTCGTAGTTCACGTGAACTTTCAGTGCCATCGCTCCAGTTGGGCAATGGTTTTAATGTGTATTAATGTGTTTATTGTTTGCAGGCTATTATAGAGTGTACCTGAGAATCGAGAATGGAATTTATGACCGATATTGCTTTCGTAGGGTGGCAGGTTCTTCACGATGTTTTTCTTCACCGGTAGAGCGTCGGATAACGTACATATAATCCGAAATTAGAACGGAATGGGATGGGACCACAGATTATTCGGATGTCTGTGGATGGGACTATGGGCGTGGTGGGAATATGAATTTGATATGTAGAATTTGCGAAGATAGGGTCGGTAGAGTTAGGCCGTGTAGATTGAGGAAGCTGGCTCACAGAGTCTGATTTTTTTTTCACAAGACAAACCTTGATTGGTTGTCTTGGCATCATTCAGATAAACGGTTTTGGTTGGATTTCAGTTATTTTTGGAAATTGGTTAGCAGCTTCCCTTAAGTGTTTTTTTTAATTTCCCTTTTTGGTGGTTAATTTAAAATTGGGGTTTGATTTTTTTTAATTACTGGGGGGGTTTCAAGTCCTTGTAAAACTTTTCATGTTTATTAGTGTATTCTGCATCATATCCTTAGAATAGAACTATCATCGTAAACCAACCTCTAGAAAGTATAAAAATTAAAAAAGTTTTTGCGCAATATTCAAGTAAAGTGTAGTTAGTCCCCTTGCGCTTTTCGCTTGGTCTTCGTCTTTGTGGGGAGCGTGCCCCAAGGTTATAAATAGAACACCTATGTGGTCCGAGTTTGATTTAAATCTCTGCATGATCCTGAAGGCGTTCTGAATCTAGGGGAGAGCCGCCCACATAGTATAAAGTTACATGAAAGTCGTTAGCAAAATATGTTGTTCTATATTTGCTGATTTGTTTTTGATTTACCCTTATTTAAATTCGATTAGAGCGTCTCCAACAAATGAATTCCTGTGCCATGGAATACATCTGATATTAATACCCTAGCTATGTTAAATTATATACCTCGTACTCACCATCAGGTGAGCGTCTTACCGCCCTGTTCACTTCAAAAGACAAAGTGTGGAAGCCGTTGGATCAATTGTTTAGGTCGACGTTGATATTATTGACTCTTCCGATAAGCTCACTTTGCATCTAACGGGCAGATAATGTTTCCTGTTTAATAACTTTATAAAAATGTTCCAGTAGTATAACGCACTGAAATATAAAAGGATATAAATTTCAAGTAACATTATTTCAATCTAAGGCAATAGTATAAAATGACAATTAAAATTATTGCTGACATAATATGTACATACATAATCTGAAATGGTTAGTTATCATAATTTCTTTAAGATAATTTAAGAGTCTTTTAATTTGTTTGTAGGTAATAGTTTCTATATTTGAAGAATACGTTGGAGCAAAAAGTTTGTCCGGTCAACACTCACGAGCCAGGTGCAAGGATTTAGTTATAAAATCATAGGCACTGAATCTGGTAGTATATTAAAAACAATAATATTTATTCACAATTTTAACAAAGTGCCTTGAAATTTTAAGTGATCCGAATATTTGGTACTAACTGCATAACTATTAACTGCATCGCCGACCGCGAAAACACTTGGAGTAGTATACAAACACGAAAACCTTATTTTAAAATTAATAAGAGTATTCGAGAGTTATATACAATTACACTCACATGTGTGTGATAAAATATAAGGTTACTAGCGACCCAGCTTCGCACAGGTGAAGCTTATAATAGGTACGCTCCCGCACCCGGTAACCCTCAAAAATAATAGTATTTTTCCACTATAAAATGAGTGCTATTATACATATAACCTTCCTTTCAACAAATACGTTCCGTAGTTTTTAAAGATTTAAGCATACATAGAGATATAGGGACAGAAAAAGCGACTTTGTTTTATATACATATGTAGTGATTTAGGTTATGTGTGCAGTTGGTTGTTATCACTTATAACAGCAGACGATAGAATAACAATCGATTTTTGCAAATAAGCGGAAACCCCTAAAATTAACCCTTTAGGCGCCGTGCAGACGTGTTTTACATCGTACTATCCAACAGAAATCAGATTTTCTATTCGAGCACGGATCACGGCGCTGAAAATTTTAAAATTGCACACTTTAATAAAATCATTGACCAATACTTGAGTGGCAACCTTGATCTGATTTTTAGAATGAAATAGGAATTTAGAGAACGTCGACCGCACAGTTGCAACGATGCAGTTTTTATCGTTACCGGCCTTGGGCTGTCACGACGCTCTCAGTGCATTCTCTATATGCAAGATAAGAACTTGCACTGAAATAGTTCGGCCCTTTTGGGTGCACCTTTTGCTGGAAGCAGCAAACAAGCTTAACTAGAGTGCTTTTTTTTTTCGAACTGACTACTTGCTGTTGGCCGCAGATGGCCTTTACAGCTTCACCGGGCAAGTGGCGAGCGCAGATGGCTCTCAGTTAATTTACAAACGAGCCTAAGGCGTCCCGAACGGGACTCCAACCTCGGCGTTGCGGGGGGGGCTGTAGCCCTAACATATGTTTGGGGGAAAAGCGGCCCGGTACATGCCGGTTACGCGAATAGGGATGTGCGACTACAGGGACACGCGACGATGGCCCCCCCGCGCGGAATCTCAGTTGTCGGTTTTGTGGAGTGTACATAATTTTAGTGATTTAGCTATTTCGGCGGCAACCGGGGTCATCCGGAGTGCATTCTAGCATAACGGAACTATGAGGTAAAAATACATTTTGGCTAAAGGTTTTTTTACGTTGAATTGATTACGTTGACATATCGGTAAAAGGAAACTGCTGTAAACGAATATAATTACTGGTATATGCAGGTACAGCAGTTTCGCGTTTTACCGTCGATATTATTCTTTTGTCCAGCGGATCACTGACCCTATTTTTTTAATATTTCATACTAGAAGTACACTGTTGATTTGACACTACTTGATAATAGAATGAATTGGGAATTGTTTTCTTACTGGTTGACTATTTTGGTATATGAAAATCGCGTAAACATACCTTACAACTCAAGTATTTAGAAAGCTTTGATAAAAAATAAAATATATATTCTATATTTAAGTGAAATAGCATCACTGCTTCTTCTGTTTTTTCGTTGTCGGTGAAACAAATGTTTGTGTGAAAATCCCCATTTTAAAGGAACAAATAACAATACAATCCTATTAAACAAAACATATTGCCAGTCATTACTTATATGTGATGCGTGATTGTTAGTAACAAACCACTCATTCTTAGTTCACCTTAATTGTGTATTCTTTTTGAAGTGAAACAATAATGTTTATTTTCATAAAGCGTGCGTTAAACGTATATGGGTAAACGCAGTTGACGTTTTTACGATATATTGTGTAGCAACCTTGTTTACTTCACGGTTCGAATGTTAGAAATTGATCGTTTTATTATAACAAAGGTATTGAAAGACATATTTTATAAGGCAGTAAAAACAATTCAACAGATGGAGCTGTTGTGCACAATGATTAGTAATTCAATAATGCTTGTGTAAAATAGAACAGTACAAGCTATATAATTAATCAGTAATTCTGTGTTGCAAGCCGTGTGGTGACGGCAGACTATAATATAGGTAATTATCACCAGCCCTACTCTTTCTGCAGTGGCGTGCACAAAGATTATGAGTAAGGTATGCAAAGAGAGTGATACTAATCGCAAAAACACAAAAAATATTTTGTTTAAAATTTAGAGAGGAAAATGGGCGAATAAGTAGGAACCATTTTCAGGGTTCATATTGGCCATTTTCAGGGTTTTCTGGACGCACAGGGTATACACTGCTTATTTGCATATATGGAGTAAGGAGTGAACGTCACTGTCTTCCTGGGAATGCCATTAGAACCGGCCTGGAGACAAAAAGTAGATAAAGAGAAGCACCGCTCTCTTATTACTCGTATTATATCTATCCTTTTATAAGGTATTGTTCTATCTTCATCTAAGCTAGAGATTATTGCATAACGCTTTGTTATCGTAAAGTTCACTCTAAGTAAGTTTTTTCTTTATCTAAGCTCTAAGTACATAATTATGTGTGGTTTAATAATACATTCTGTCTCAATATCTTTACCAAAATATTCTTATTAAAAATACATTCTACTTTGGAATTTCACGCTTCAAGACCTATCGAACAAAATATCTCGGTTCTAATGCGGCACTATCGACAATAACTAATCGTCTATGGTTGATGACAAAAAGAAACTCGTGTCGTGCGGTTTGCCTCAGTTCTGTGACGGTAAAAACGAATCACGTCTATGGCATTAGCAAGACTGACCGCAGACCAGGGTTGTGATGATCGTGTATGGCCATGACTTTAAACTACGAGCTAATGGCGCTAATAATATCTTTGAATACAATGACTTCCATTTAATGAACCTGTGATATTAGGGTTTTTGAGTCGGTACACAATACATTTTCTTTTCTGACTGCAGCTATACGCAGATGGTTTTTAGTCTTTGGCAAGGGGATTCAAACTTCACGCCATAAGATTTTTTTTACTCTGATACTAACATTTACCTAACAAAAATTTCCTTTACTGCTAAAATTACGAACCTGGGCATCATGTATTGACTAATACCTTCCAGCCTTGTGACAATTCACTGCTAAACTTTGGTCCACCTCAACGTAAAGACTTTCTTTTACCAATATCCCCACGATTTGCAGGCAAGTTGGAGAAGACATGTTTTTATGTCTTACTGTGCACAGTAGCTGATGGAGACTGGATGTGGAAAGTAGAGGACCGGAAAATCTGGTGCAAAATGGGGTAAAACTGACATAGTTTTGCACCTGAGAAATGGAGAGAGAAAATAAAATCGTGAAAGGCTAAATATTTATTTTCTATGTATAGTCTATATATAGTCAAAAAATAACTCATATTACTTAAGATTTAAAAACCTAGTATATGTCCCTAAATTTTTTTAGAATGCTGTACAACCACAAAAGATATCCTTCAATTTCTGATAAAGCTTTTTTTAGGTGTAAATAATACAATATAATACTAATTAAATGTTGCTGTTATTCGGACGGAACATCCTGAAATCTGAATAGAACTGAAAACATGAAATATATAACCTAATATATTCCAGTACACAAATAGGAATAAGCCTTTTTGTTGAAGCCATTATTGTGTTATCGGTGACAGGTGATACTCACACATCACTTTTCCAGAGATAACGCCAAAGTTTCCACATAAGAGTAAACACTTGTGTGTTATGGGCCAATTTCTGACTTATAGGGTCATATATCGATTTTATTGCCTGAAATACTTACTTTGGGGTTTCCTCTATTTGAATCTGAATATTGCCAAGCATCCTTTAGCTGTAGTCGCAAGTGTTAGGATTTATGTTGCTTTATATTTTATGCAAATTGCATCGTGTATGCAATATACGATATTAAGTAATATTTTATGTTTTAAGTGTAAAAAAGATTGCTGGCGCTAACTTCAGGGTTGTTGTAGGCTTTTAAATTAGAAATGTGTGACCATTGAATGAGAAAACATATTGTTTTATATTTTTTTGTACAGTAGAATGTATTTTGAGACACTTTATTTGTTATAGCTATGAAACAATATTCAATACGTATTGTAACTATCGCGTTGTTTTGACTGGATAAAGCAATAAATTATTAGAACGTGTAGATTTTGATGATCTTTGAATGAGAACTCTTTCTCGTCCAAAGTATCATGGCATCTTTAAAAAAATATACCTTTTCAATTAGTTTTCTTTTAGCACTTTCTCTACACTCCCTTTAAAGACTTCGTAATGTTAACAAAAATATAAAGTTATCACTAATTGTATCGGTATCGTTATTTTGTTATGACTTATGATGTGTTGATAGGAAAGGAGGTATCTTTATGGAAGAAATAGTAATATATATTTTTTTATTGTTTCAGGATTCATAGCAGCGGATAGTGCCAAAGAAAACATGGTGATGAACTATAATTTACACAGGTTTGTACAAAAACAAAATATCGTTAGTTTTAACAATGTTGGAAATGTATTCTTTTTAAAATGTATTACTTCCATCCTTTTTTAAATATTGAGATTTTTCGTGAAGGCTCCTGTAATACAGTTCCATTAATTCAGAAGCTAAATTAATTCGTATATCTAACCCGGATAAATTTAAAAAATAGAAACGGTTTTTTTTCCCGGTGTGTCGATGACTTTGCAGTTGCACTCAATCTGCCTGTGTCAGATTCATCTTGCGCGTTTTTTTTGTTTTATACGAAGTTTTAAATTTATCGCGTCTCAGTTAAAAAATTTTTTTATTCAATGTGCACCAGTCGCGAAAGTTTAAGGCAAGTGAGATTCTTTCCAACCAGGGACTTTTATTTAGTCTCTTTGGAGATAGCCACAGATTTAAGAATACAATAAATCATAATATTCATAAATTTGTGAGGATAGCAAATAGTGGTAGTCTATGTAAAGTGTAGGAACTTATCGTATGAATCGCAGTAGACTGCGATCAAAGGCACCAGAGCAAAGCAGCTAAAGGACTTTTCGGCTACTTCCCATTTCGTAACTTCATTCGTACCTCAAATTGTTATAAAATTCGTTTGATACATTTGTTCCCATTTCGAAAACATTTCAGTAATTGCATATGTTAGTTCCCATTTAGTAAACTTTCTGTTGAAAAAGGTACAGTCAAGTAAGTAAAATATAACACTAAAGTAAAAATTACATTTTCATATATTTTTAATCCCAGATCAATAGTCGGGCTATACGTATTTATTATAAATATTGATATTTAAAAACAGATAAAAAGTGAACATATAATATAATTACGACTATTTATTTACTATACAAAATAAAGTTAAATCACCTTTAATTTTAAAAAAAACCATAGTTCTATTTGATTACTTCAATGACAAGATTAAGACTTATTATATTTTATAAGAAAATAAAATTTTAAGGTGAGATTATCTCCCAGCCCAACTTCTAAAAGTCGATGCAAACTGATACAGTCCACACCATACACAATTATTACATTACATGCAAAGTCAACTCTAAAAAATAAAGTATATAAACAATACCAATATGTAGTTAAAAATTACAAAGTTAAAACAAATACTACATAAAAAACATTATAAATTTATTAAACATTATTTAATGATTTTTTTCAATTATTGGAATCGCCAAGTAGATTGTTAATTTGTCTATCGTTTTGAATGGATCTTTTCCTTCGTTTTGATATCATTTCGCCATCATTGTAAAACCTAAAAAAAAATTGATATAATAAAATTAATCAAAGGAATAATGTTTATACTTATGATATGTTTATCTAAAGCAGAAACAAAATTACGTACGTTCCGTTTCTTTTGCGGCATATGGTATTTTGACACACATTAACCGATTTTTGTTGATCGAGAATCTATTTCAATACTGTACAGCTTTTAAAAACCTTTATCTACTTTTAATTTAATTGGACACTGACTGTACCGTACAAAAATAACAATAGTAACAAAGTTTACCAAATGGGATTAAATGTATGATGAAATGAAATGTTTACGAAACGCAACTTTTTTATAGTTATAATTTAAGGTTTACGAAATGGGAAGTTTACCAACTGGGAAGAAGCCGACTTTTCTAACCTAGTCGATTAAGCATAACTAGAAGGATTGTTGTCGAAGTTGCCGTTAGTGCTGCATTATTTCAACACAAAAGACAACAAAAAACCTTAACATAGATAAAAAGGATTTTTTTGTCAGTCACATTGTTATTTAGTATCGGATAAATTGATAAATGTATATAGATTACCAATGAACAAAAGAAACAATTCATTAGTGTCACGGACGGCGGATGCTCTATTGTGCTTTTGTACAATTGTCACATTACATTTGCAAACAGAAATGCCTACATTGCTACTTAATTATATCAATAATTATAAAATATTGATTTAAGTACAAAATTAAAAACCAATAGGAATTTATTGAAATAAAAAATATTTTAATGCAAAATACTTTAAATAAAAATTATAACTGAATTCACTTAGCTGAATTTCGTATATTGATACTTGTACTTCAAGCATTTTTTCTGCTGGTGCCTGGCATTAGTTGCTGTAGGTGATGGCTGAGTGATAAGACATTCAGTAGAGAACTCGTAACAGCGCTTTCTCATTACACTTACCTTTTATTTCTAAACCACTTTAGCGAGGAGAAAAAAAATTCACACAGCGCCATCTAGCCCCCAAACTAAGCATTAGCCTGAAATATGGGTACCTACTGAATAACGGATAAATATTCTTATATATATTTTTTGTAAATACATAAATATTACATATAGAAACACCCATACCAATACAAATAATCATGTTCATGCACACAAATGTTTGTACTGCCCTGGGTGTAGTAGCCCCTCTTATTAACAATGGTTTCTAAACACTAAAGCCCAGCAGTGGACTGCCACTGACTATTAAAGTAACCGTAATTCTTAGACAAACAATGAACTAACCTGATGCACAATTACGAAGGAAAGTCAACCAAAAAATGTCCGAGCCGCATTGTTATTGTTATATTAACGTAAACTTATTCATCTGAATTTTGACTTTATCGCGTCATAGAAAGAGTACAAAATCAAAAGCACACTACTATGTCATTAGGACATCTAGCGAGCGATGTGATTATTAATAGAAATTGTGCCCAACTGACGCGATGGGCAGACTTTTGCCGCGCTTGACTCGCGCGACTTTTGACAAGCTTTAATAATGAGCAGATAACTTACCTTTAAAATGTCAAAATTATATTCGGACGCCTTTAGTAAGGAAAAGTTTCCGTATACGATTAGTTTTTGATGATAAATATTGGAAGGCATTAGATGAAGTGTGTAGGTGAACATCTAATTTGTTCATCTGATTCATCCCATGTTTAGACATAATACAATTAGCGACTGGCACGTCAGTCTACCTATTGAATCTGAGAAGTTATCGATTTGAAGTTTTAAGTCAAACTGTGAAGATTGATAAATCGATATGCGAACCTAATTTTCAGTGTAAGATGAGTTTAAAAATGTATTTAAGTTTTCCGCAAAATCTAAAATGTGAAAGTCTGTTTCTTTAAAACATTTATTAAATGAATCGTTTCTTATTTTCTTGGACGGTCAACCACTATGGCGCTCGTCGGAGTTATTTATAATGTGCAGCGGTCCTTCCTGAAATGTGGTGATAAATATGTTAAATAAGGTGATATCTAATTATGAATCTTAATACGAATTTCGAAAGTTTGTATCAAGTGGAATATATTCTTTTCAACTTTAGAAACTGTCGAACACCACATTGTTCGTATTTGATATCATCATCAAAATTGCTTGTTTTCATGGAGT
The DNA here is from genome assembly GCA_019425675.1 of Leucinodes orbonalis. Classification (NCBI taxonomy): domain Eukaryota; kingdom Metazoa; phylum Arthropoda; class Insecta; order Lepidoptera; family Crambidae; genus Leucinodes; species Leucinodes orbonalis. Next base: position 24,936 of record PQWD01012425.1, read on the forward strand.
ATATATAGGTTCATAATCGATTGGATTCGATACAGAAATCGATTGCTCAACATAGCGCGGGCTCAGCACTGTGCGCACGTGCGCCTGTTGACAAAAACGACTGCCCATTGTGTAGTAGATCGTAGGCAAAATAGTGTGGTACCGTTATCGATATACTAAATCGGATCGTTTCTATTCGAATGAGAATAACACTTCTAATAACGGACTGGCAAAGTCTTTTGTTATGTATAGGTTTATTGTATGGCAATAGATATGGCGTGATAAAATGTATATTAATTTGAGCCTCGCTGTCAGATGCCCCGTTTAAATACTGGCTATGATATGATACCTGAAGTACTTGATCGTACAACTAAGTTAGATGTGATCGAATAAATTTTATAAAGTGACTGTATGGCCTTATAACGTATTTAAAGTGTACCGTAAAGAAAACATTTACTAAATTTCTCACGTATGTATTCAACATTAGAGCGCTTGAATAATTTGTCTCGTTCGTGCAATACTAGATGTTCTCAGAGTAAAAAAAAAAATGTCGTTTTAAAATCCGAAAGACTTTTTTCAAAAGTTAAGTCTCATGAATTATTACAGGGCCTGTCTCGCCTTATGGGGCATGACAAACCTCTAAACACCACTACATATTCAAGTACGGTTAAACAATTAACTAACTAATACATTTAGATAGTCTCCGGTGGCTACTACTCGTATCAACAGATAGGATTGACGCCAACTTTAGGAACTGCAAGATTTTGGGCACAGCCCTAAGTCTATGTGAAGATTTACATTACGTAAGAACCACGGTGCGCCCGTGGCATGAACTTTTTCTGAATGACGCCTATGGACGTGAGTGGAAGCAGCGTGTGCAAATACCGCACCGGCATATGTGATATGTAAAGTAACGTTACACATAGGCTACCTAGACTTTAAAAAAGCCTGTGCCAATCAATATGTTTACAAAAGGGGTGTTTTAATTTATGACTGCACATTTTTGCCTGTACAGACGCGCTGCGCTTACACAAAATTGCGATAAGGGAAATGTGGTCGTTTTTCACGTAGATCACGGCGGTGGCGGACGGCATGTTATTTAGCTGTGAGTGTCACATTGGATCTATGGACTTAACCGTATTTTTAGTATGTGGATATTTCCTATCCCAGTTATTTAATATCGCAACGAAATAAACAAAACAAAAGGTCTTTAGTAAGAAAAATACTTGGACTCCATTACTAGAATGTCTACAGGGATACTTCTGCTGTTTTTCGACACCTACATTAAGTTATGGCTAAGGCTGAGAGCCATCTGCGCTCGCCACTTGCCCGGCGAAGCTGTAAAGGCCATCTGCGGCCAACAGCAGTAGTTAGTTCGAAAAAATTAAAAAAAAAAGTTATGGCTTCGTTATTTCAAACCAGATTGTTAAAACTCTAACGCTATTAAAGAAACTTTTATAAAATTGTGTCCATTAAAATAATGAAAAGATTCGTATCGTCTGTCTCTACGTTTTGATTCTCGGATTCATTTTTCGTCGCCTCAATTTCCTGTCTAGAATTTTGCGACGGACTGAAATATTTCCGACATCACGGCTTGGTGGCCAAATGACCGTTTATTGAGCCATGATACTCGTATTACTGTCGATCTCCAATTCCTGTTAAATAGCATCATCGTTAAACACTAATACTTCAAAGAGAAAGTTTTACTTTTATTGATTTGTATTTATCCAAGCGTATGCTTAAAAGTAATGCAGAATATAAGAAATGTTTTTGAAAGACGGAAATTCATTGGTATCATGTTTCCTATAAATTCTATTGTATTACCTACCTACTATATATACACGTAAATGTTGCACTGACAAATAAAATGATTTTTTAAAATATAAATAATAAACATCACTAAATGCATACTGAATATAAACATAGCGGGTAATATAAAAATATTGAACTGACAAAAGGTTTAAAGGACAACCCTAGTGCAGAGTTGTTTACTAACACTCAGGATATGAGATGTAACCGCGATACTTCCTGCGCAGGCGTATTGCACTCACCCCTTCATTAGATTACAGTGAGCCCGTTGTCAAATGCACTCTACGGTCTACTATAGTTGTGCTGCTTTTAACGCTACTGGCAAGAACCTATCTATAAAAATTTAAAATTTAAAAAACCCCCGACACAAGAACTTAAGTAATATCCCTTTAAAAAGTAAAAAATAATAAAAGAAACTTAATGTTAAAGTACCTAAGAATCTATTGATAATTCTAAAAAAAAAAACGTCGCGTTGGGGGACCGCTCCTAATTATTTCTTTCTTATCTACGATATTTTTCATAAGATGGTTACCTCTTTAGGCTTTTACGTTATTTATTAGTCACAGTCCCCCAACGCGACGTTTTTTTTAGAATTATCAATAGATTCTTAGGTACTTTAACACTAAGTTTATTTTATTATTTTTACTTTTTAAAGGGAAATTACTTAAGTTCTTGTGTCGGGGGTTTTTTAAATTTTTAATTTAATTTTTATTTCATACTTTTTATAGGTAGATTAGGTTCATTCGGTTACTCTCCCCACTTTCACTCCTCACAACTTTTAAACGGCTCAACTGATTTTCATCAAACATGTCTAAGAACACTCGCACATAAGTCACCTTTAATACAAAAGAAACTAAATTGAAATCACTGCATGCGTTCGGGAGTTATGATGCCACAGACAGACAGACACGTCAAACTTATAAGACTAAAGCCTTAAAGTTCATTCGAAGTACGAATAAACTCGAGATGATATTTTCGGCCACCCATCCTTCACCAGAACATTAAGAATATAATGAACGATATCGTGAAAATAATGAGGTACAGCCCCCGAAACCGTGGCATCTCAATAAAATTTGAAAGAATAATGACCATCATCATACTTTGACGACCCATTTGGTGTTGCGGTTGAGAGGTCGACTGTAACACCAAGGGTTCCGGGTTCGATCCCCGGGCAGTACAAACATTTGTGCGCATGAACATGTCTGTTTGTAATGGTCTGGGTGTTTTCTATGTGTAATATATATGTATTTACAAAAAAAATATAAGTATGTTTATCTGTTGTTTAGTACCAATAATACAGGCTTCACGCTTAACTTGGGGCTAGATGGCGCTGTGTGAATGTCAGTGGATATTTATTTATTTTATTTGTTTATACCATCACATAAGCGACCTGACTGTCCTGTACACTTGGTAACATAAATAAAAATTATAATCTAAATGGATACAAAACCACAGCTGACACAATACGCAATGCAATTCCAGTTCTGCCAATTCTTGAGCTATTTGTTCCGTTCCACACCACATATAGGTCGAACCTAGATCAAAGTGAGGCCGCGCAATTCCTGTCCTAATTTTACCCGACACCCACCCACCAAGCACTCTCAGCTTAGCAATTTGGAGCCTTATTTCAATGAGTTAACCGTGACAATTGTTTGCTGTATAGGTCTCAGTTGTATGGTCAAGTTATTGCAGTGAGCTCTTGCAACTTTTATTACTTAGTTATATAAATATACATACGCCGATCCCGACTGGAGTTATGAATTTAAATCGACCGCGGGGTGATAAAAACGTTTGTTTATGTACCTTGGTTTAACTGAAAATAGATTATTATGTTATTTTTCCTCTAATATAACAGCTTTATAAGATTTATCTTGATACAGGCTTTACGTAGGTACGAGTAATGTGTAATATTGAAGTTCATTTGATAAAATGATTGCTACTTACTACTATTTACCACCTGTTAAATATGGAAATTATGGAAATAGGCACAAAATATCTGAAGTCCAGCAGATTGTCACACGGCTGTTAAGATCCCGAACAATATGCAGTCGTGACGTTGGCGTTAAGTCACAGAATCCAATGATTTTTCTGCCTTTCCCTTCTTTGAACATGGAACAAGGCTATAACTACCAAATCTTTTACTGCTACAGCGGGAAACAGTTGAGATATAAGTAGATGGCTTGTATGCGACCTTTTACATGCTCCGGTTGCATTTCTTAAGGTACATAAAGTGCCTTTGTAATATTCCTGTGTACGTAATGAATAAATTAGCCTATGTGTGTTCTCTCTCTTCAACCTATCTCAGTCCACTGCTGGACATAGGTCTCCAGATATTCCGATCCTCTGCTTTTCTAATCCAGCCTCCACTAACAAGCTTTCGCAAGTCGTCGGTCCATCGAGAGAGGGCGTCCTATGCTACGCTTGCCAAGACGCGGTCTCCACTCCAGAACTCGTCTGCTCCAACAGCTATCGGTTTCACTGTCACTTCAAGCTATGTCGGTATATTGATTTCTCTATTTATGTTGTTTAAGCCTTAAATAAACGCGCCTATCTACTTCCAATTATGGTTTTTACTACATCATTGAAGATAAACTATACATACTGTATTAATGAAAAATCGTATAGTGGGCAATTGAATAGTCATATCCACACAAATATCTTTCAGGAGTGGATTCTTTGGCAGGCGGCCGAAATGGCGCCCAGTCGACGCGAGCGTCGCGGCGCGTCGGCCCGTGTTGACTTACGTTTAGAAAAAGTTAACGAAATCCGAACACTTTAATTTTTTTCATTACTTTTTTTTCGAACAACAAAAATACTATAAAGTGTTTCTTTTTAATTTTAAATAGGCAAAAAGTGCGTCTAGTTTTTGCGTTGTGTTAGTGAAACGAAAGTGAAAAAGAAATAGTGTGAATTGTATTATGTGCTAAATGTGTTCAGTATTTATGTCATGCAAATAATTTGCTTTGTAAGTGCTACGGAACGTTGTTTACAAAGATAAATGGGTATAGATTTGTCATAAGTATTGTGTTGAATTTGTTTATTTATCAAAAAGAGTTGCAGTTAAGTTGCAGAAACTCGTTGAATAGAGATGAAAATATTCTTGTAAATGATTTGTACTTTTGCGGTTAAGTAATATTCCTACTCAGCTTAATGAATAATATTAGGTGATTCTACAAAAGGTTAATTGTTTGATCCGATTAACCGTAGTTTATTGAGATATTATACACAATAATAGGAGCGTGTTATTTCCGAAAAAAACGCCACTTTACCTATAAATAAAGGCACGATGCGTTGACCCGAGCGCGTCGGATATGAAAACATTCACAGCCGGAATTACTAATCTACTGAAGAACTGAACTATGTCGATTACATACATAAAGTCAGTGAATGTAAATTTTCTCAACTGAAGTCAAAAGTTTCTTTGAAACAATAGATTTTCTATTATAATTTGCGCGCGACAGCATACGTCCTACTAACCCTTTACTTGTAAAGGCTGTTGTGTACGCACATCTCACTCAATAAAATATCTCACGTGTTTCATTCTTTTTAACGTAACTGTCTTATTTTTTACAATTTCATAATTGACTCATGCGGTGTTCGATTTTCAAATACTTATTTGCTTATTTATAAAAATATTAATGTTCGTTACACGTTGTACTTAGCAAAGTTTAAATATATACGGATGTGCTTTAAAAAGATAGTAAATATATTTTTTCCAAACTGGTTCACAATCAATTTTAACTCTCTCGCATTTATGATTCTTCTTATCTTATATCAGGCAGTTCGGCGTGTCCCCTGACATATGCCTCCTCCAGTTCTTTCCATTATGCTCGATCGTCTGCAACTGCAGTCCAATATGGTCACAGGGTTAAGCGTACATCGTCACTCCATCCATCCATCTTGGACGGCTCTTTCTGGTGTCCCTTCTTGGATATCATAAGGTTACTTGCTTACTCCATTTATTTATTTTGCAACGTAGCATAATTGGTAGCATATGTCCAGTCCAACACCATGTAGATGGTTTATGCGAGTTATTAAATTGTCTTCTTTCTTATTTATAAATTGGGGATTTTATCGCTTAGCTTGATGTCCAAAATACTTCTTTCCACTCCTCTTTCTGTTTTAGCAAGATACTCTCTATGTTTGACTATTAATGTCCATGTTTCGCAGTCGTATGTCATACTGGTGAGAACACAAGTATTCAGGGCTTACTCTTGATATGTATACCTAGGTATCTTTGCTTTTCATGATTTCCTTCCAAGGACCAGTATTTCTTCCATCCGCATGCTATTCTTTTGTTTATCTCCTTTGACATGGAGTCTTCAGGAAATATAATTTTACCACTTGGTCACACTACACTACACTTGTATACTTTGGTCAAATTAATATTCATTTATATTCAAACTAAGTTCCATTAACCATTCCATTAACTGCTTTGTTTAAATTAGATTACATGTTTATTAATGAACTAATTTTAGATCAGACAGGGCTGGTTAACCAAGCGTTAAACTAAAACTAATTCCGGAGATGACATTTGACATCGATATAAGCTAGCAGAAAGTTAAATTGAGACGGGGACACATGTGATTCTAGGAAACAAAGGAGCTTGAGATATGCGTTAAAAATATATTTCTGGTTGTTCGTTATTTTAATACCTAGAAAAGTGGGTTTTTAGTAAAAGACCGTAAATGCAGACCGACATATACAGTATTGTTATTGTTATTTTTTTCTTACGTAAGTTCTTCTACCGTTTTGATTGCGTTTTGTTAAAAAACTTATTCCACTTTTCACTCACAAAGTCACAAACATTTATAAACGCTCTGGTTTCACTTTGTCAGCTATAAAAAGAGAAATGCTGACATGTCTTTGTAGTCAAAAGCCAAAAGAGACCATTTGAGATTTCTAAATAAGTAATTATAGTGTATAATATCAAAATTCCTAGGTGACCTCTTAATGAAAATAATTAATTCGAGTTTCGAACTCTTTTTAAATTAATGATCATGAGCATCAAAATAAATGTTCTGGCTTAAATGACCCGGCTGATAAGTACCTATACACAGTATAACTATGGTTAAATTGGGCCGTAACCCTCTACGCGGGCCCAATGCAGATAAGTGGGTGTTACCTACTACCGTACTAAGATTGTAACCAATGGTTAGTACATAATAACTGTGACGTAATATTTTCATCTCAGTAAGAGGCGCGGCTGAGACGCTACAATAACTTTGCGGATTATTACAGTAACTAGCTCGGTTACAGTTGCGTGGTGACGCACGCTGCCCTGGCCCCTTTCTGGCTTCAGTGGTTTAATTCCGTTTGTTTTCATTTGTGACTTGAGACTAGGTAATCTGCCAAGGTGTTATGAACTAGAGTTACGCGCTACACTTCATGATATATCACAGTATCGTCCCGTGAAACAGAAATGCTATGCACTTTTGTGTTTCGGGATGATGGCACTGTAGTTAGCGAAATTACCGGGTATAAGAGTTCTTACATGTGTTGGTTCAGGTAACGGGCGCGGTGCGGCATTAATGGAAAATAATAACTTTCAATCAGTTGTTGGTCTTCTTCAATTCCGCTCTGTCATGGTTAGGCGTATCACTTACCATCAGGTGAGCATCCTGACCGTCCCTATAACATTAAAAAACAACAAAGTCGATGATAGTCATCCCTCCCACCCATCACAAAACTCACCGACTCACACGAGTAGTTAATTTAAATTAAAATGCAGGTATTAAAGTTCGATATTATTTAATGCAGTACAAGTTAAGTTATAAATGTTTGCTTATAATAAAAGTTACTTAGGCAAATACAACAAAACCAGTTTCGAACAGTTGCTAGTGAAGTAAATAACGTTTACCAACAGGCGCGACTTTCCCAAGCTAGACAATTATTAATTTGTTAGGACGCCTGTTAACAATGACAATAAATCTGTCAATGTAAGTAATACAGATCGACCGCTAAACAACGGTTCGCAGCCCGATCGTAAACTGGTACGTAAGAACATAAAATGTAATATAGAGATGGAACATGCTTCCGAATAAGGCGAGATAGACCTCATTTTTGAGTGAAAATATTCTCTGAACTATAGCTCTTCCTTAGGAGGGCTCTAACGAAAAGTGCAATAAGTCGGGTTTTTGGGAAAATTTACTTAAGACCTTTGTATTTTATATTTAGTTATAATGTATAAATGGATTTTGAAAAGGTGTTCAGTCAATTTACTCAAAAACCCAACTTATTGCACTCATCGTTAGGAGAGCAGGCTGTTTTATCCTTTTAACGTATCGATGGCAAATACATATTCAAAACGTAGAAGTCCAAAAGCTTCTACAGCTAGCTACGGTAATTGTATCAGCAGCTGTCTTTAATTTCGCTACAAACAGTTGTTTGGGCAAGCAGGGCACAACATGAGGTGAACCATCGTTCAGGTTGCCCCACAAAGACAATCTTGATTAGATTACCCGAAATTTTTTTTTTCCCTTTGAACGCCAGGAATCCAGACAGTATAAAATCTATTGTTTCTGACGCATGTAGGTGTCATTGGCGATCTAAGGGTTAAAGAAGTTTTTGTGTTATTGAGTGAAAAGTATGGCTAGTCTGTTCACCTGATGATAAGTAACATACTTGCCCATACTAGAGTATTGAAACAAATCAATTACACAGGCTTCTTTCGAGGTTAATTCAATTGACGATTCTAGCGCACGACGCTTATACACAACAGAATAAATAAATAATAATACATTTCCACTGACATACACACTGCGCCATCTAGCCCCAAACTAAGCATTAGCCTGTAATATGGGTTCTAAACAACGGATAAACATACTTAAATACTTTTTTTTGGAAATACATACATATTAAACATATAAACCAGACCAATAATTGTATTGTGTTATTAATTGTTGTTTTGTTATGGTTGGTATATTGATACACACAAATATTTGTACTGCCCGGGGATCGAACCCTTGGTGTAGTAGCCGACGGCTGGACCATTGCACCACATGTGTCGTAATGTGTTTTACTTTTAACTTGAAAACCTATGATATTATTTACTTAAACAGTCCAGAGTGAAGGAGACCTCAGGATCTTACACTGGTAGTAAAGGGTTTGCCATAGTATTTACGCTTGGAAGGCGCTCGGTGATAGTGGGTTAGGTGTAATGAGAGAGCTTCTTGCTTTCCGTTTCTGCTGTATGTTTATCACTAAGCCGTCTCTTACGAAGTTACAATACCCGCAGATTGTTTTATAATGTTTATTCATATATTTGTAAAGCGGCATACTCAATTTTTTTTTTAAAGATTTGTCTCAGTTAAGTAAATTTGTCACCCTTCATGCAATCCTTTATGTAATTATATTGTTTGGCAGTCTAAAGTTTCCGCACTCGCACTACAAAACGGAATATTCTGACGTAAGTAAGAATATTAAAAGTGGCATCTGCTAATCTAAAACTAATTCTACGAGTATTATTAAAAGTCATATTGCTTAGAGTCCAACAAACAGTCTCTTATGTATGAAATACTTGATTGTAAATGAAGATAAATTTATGTGCAATGCCTGACGCATTTGTGGGCTATGCACTAGCATAATAACATTAGTGTACTATGCAGTCTCGAATAGAATCGTTATTCAAGCTCATACATAGATTGAGACTACAAATATTGTGCGAGCAAGCAATTTTGCTAAGAGCTCTATATTTACAAATATCATAAATTTTGAACACTCCAAATCCATACGAGTATCCTGGTATTAAGGAAAAGCTATATCGTTTTCTTACCTTTTGAAATCACGAATATTGTGTAATATGGAATAACTACTGTACTTAGCAGTTCTTACTTAAACACGCATGGAATCATGATGAATTAAGGTACTTCTGAACCATCTCAATGTCAAAAGAAGTGAGTAGAGTACAAGAGTACACATTTGGCTTTAGGAGTAGAGTAGTAAGTGGTAGTTATCTAGTCATAAATTTAAAGGTCTGTTGGCCATAGGATTATACGACTTCTGGAGTGGAAACAGTGTTTTGGCAAGCTTAGTGTATGACTCTCTCCGGCACTATGGACCAATGACTTCCCAAAGGTCATATGGATTGTTTGGCACAAGATAGGGAATAGAAGATCTCCAGCGGTGGTAAAACAAAATAAATATAAAAAATATATTAATAATGTCAATTATGTTTAGTAGGTAAATGCAGTTATAAATACGAACTTACGACAACTTAAAATTCTATTGAAATGCACATCCACAAAATTGCTAGTGAAATTATCGGGTATAAGAGACCTAACATCTGTTGTCTCGGGCGACGGAGGCAGTACGGCATTGATGGAGAATAATAACTCTATAAGTTATTGGTCTCCTTCAATGTCGCTCTGTCATGGTCAGGCGTATCACTTGCCATCATGAGCGTCCGGAACGTCCTGTTCACTTGATAACATAACAAAAATATCTTTATCTCAATCTCTTTCTTTACAACCATACTATCCGCGTGAAAATTAATTAACAACAAGCGGACCGATGAGTAGGGCGCCTGCGCCCACGCCGTCTATATCCGGATCGTCTAGTTGACAACTCCGCAGACTGATACGTCCCGTATGACCAGACTAGACGTCTGCTATGCCACCTCTTTTATTTATTCCACCCGTAGACAAAAGACGAACTGCGTGTTTGACATTTACATGGTCCTTCGAGCGGATTTTTCTTATTGTAGACACTATCATTGATCCATTAAGGTTTTAAGTTAAGTAGACTGTTGCGTCGGTGGCTCATTGGTGTAGAATGTGGCTTGCCGATTGGAGGGTGCAAGTTCCAATCCCGCCACGTTCCAATGTCTTTACGGATAGGATCGTGCTCCTCGGTAGGACGTACAATCAGCTTGATAATGATGATATCTAAGGTCAACATATCGTAGCCTCCGAAGCACGGAATTTTCGTTTCGTTGTAAAGAAGCAAATAATTTAACCTGCAAGATCTAACCAACCTATCAAATACATACAAATGATATCATAAAACCCATATTAAAGCTTTGTAAAAAAATTGACCAATTAAACAATGATTGTATTTCTGACAATTTAAAAGCAAGCCCCTTGCAATGAATTTAAATGAATCAGAGGAATTTACGATGTAAGTGTCATGCGGGTACATTTTGTCAATCGTGATAAATTGATTTCCCTCTACCGATAAATATAAGCAACAGCTTTCTAGTTATTGCTGGGGTCAATTCTAAATCTATAAGTTCTCATTATAATTTTAGGAACGGCTGTTATATACATAGACGCGAGTATAAAAGGAATGTACGAAGAAGCCAGACACATATTAAAGCTTGTCTATATTTAAGAGACCTCAGCCAAACCGTTATTCATGTGAATTATGTATTATTATGTGACTTAATGATTAATTTATTTAACTTAATAAGAGTAATCGTGTTTCATCCTTTCTTAATTTTGTTTTTACAATACTAAGTACTATCTTAAGTATAAGCATAGTCAACATAAAGTTAAAATATGTATTGACTAAAGAAATCGTCAATAGGAGTCTGAACAAACATAAAAACTGACAATAGTCAAGCGAATAGGGAAGAATGTTGAAAATATCACCGGAACGCTCAGTTGCGCGGGCGCATCCGACTAAAAATATCCATTACCGAAATGGTTCCCGGTTAGTGTCAACGGCGACATTTTTCTGGTGACGAAATATCTTTATTTGACCAAGGAATCCACGGGAATCGGTTGCCGAAATTTTATACTTACACTTGGAACTTTTAATCTGGAATAAAATGGAATTCAAGCGCAAATATACTGTTTAGTTTTTCAAGTAATTATCATAGCCATGTCCCTAACCCTGCACTTTTGACTGAACTTTTAAAGGATTATAGGTTTAAGGAACTATTGGAATGATTGAAGAACATTCATTTAAACGACACAAATAATTACGGTGTAAATCATTATTTTATACAAACTTTTAAAAGAGCTGAGGATACAAATTATTTGTTTTAGCGACAAAATTGACAAACAATTACAACAGTAAAACAATTGAAATTAACTCGCAAACCGTACTTATAGAAGCCACAAACCCTTCAGCTTAGTCGGTCACCAAAATGACAACGCAGACCCCAACGCCTACATCGAAAGACTTTTATAACTTGACCTTTGGATGTCACTCTATTCTAGTTTACTATTCAATTTGTCACGGTCTTAGGACCGGCACGGGTCAAAGTATATTGGTCTTAAGTTCAATAGACGGGAGGTAAAAAGCCGTGACTCGGGTTAGGGACAAAAAATGGGTAATGAGCCGATCTGTTGGACTAGCCGGGCTACGGGTCGTTTGGCTTTCGTTTTAGTATAAAAATAGTATGTATTTTAGAGTCTACTGCGCAAGTATTTTTGGATGAGGCAGACATTAATGAGTAAATCACCGTGAAATTACGAAAAAAATAAAACCTTTGTTCACAAAGCTTTGGTTTAGTTCACAGATTTGCCAATACAGGAATGGGGCAAGCGCGTTTTTAAATGTGCGACAATGTAAGCTCAACGAGCATACACTGGCTGCCAGTTTGCTCTGTGAGACGAGTCACGACGCACGAATATTAGAAAATTACCGTTTTTTCCCAAAAATGCCATCCTGTGCAATTGTAACATGCCATCATCGCATGAATCAGTAAATTTACCAAGAAATGTATACTTTTCACAGGTAAGTGCCGAAAAGAAATTGCGACACTGGACTGCCTATAAACTTGGCGGCTTTCCAGTCTAATTGTATATTCAGATGTCTGTGGGTTAGTTAGTCTTTATGAGTAGTAGGCAGTACAGCAGTGGACCTTTTTTTTATTTGCTAAGTAATTTTGCGTATCGGATTAAAAAAAACTTTTGACATGAACCTACGCAATGATCCGTTGACAATGTTTATTCTGTATTCTGAGACTCTACCGTAGATTTAGAATTATTGTAGCGCGCGCTCCGTCTACGCAATGGATCCATTTTTTTTTTCATTTAAATCAGATTTAAAAAACTTAACAGAATACTATTCTTTGATATTAGCCGTGGTTCGCCATATGGCGGGATAAACCATGACCTTCGCGGCCTGGGAATACAGAACCGAGATAACTTGGTTACGTGTGTACTGTTATAATTGTCAAACTGGTTGTTACACGTGAGCTTTTGTAGTTTTTGCCTCTATACAGGTTGCTTTTTTTACTTTCGCCCTGTATTACACTTATTTATACAAATAACAACAAGGTGTGGCCTTGTTGTTATTTGTATAAATAAGTGTTATCAATGTTATCATATACGATATTGATAAAATAAATAGGTACACAATAAAACTTTTACATACGGGGTGCTTTATCCTACTTAATTTGGATACATATAATTAATAAGTAAGTTTGCAAGGCAAGAGTAAATAGACATTATTTGAGTTTCATCCTTTCTAATTTTAAAAAATACCAAGTACACAGTTGTAAGATTTTAATCAAATCCCAGATTATTCCAACACTATTTTAACCCCTCCCTCCTCCCTCCCCTCCCTCATCCCTGCAGCGCCATAAGCTAAGTTTCGAAAAAAAAACGCACAGATTCATATATTTTCCAGGCTAAGAGATATCTTCTCTTCAATCCTTCTTTTGGCTGGTAAAGGTGTGAAGGGCAACAACGAAAGATCCATTCCAAATAAACTTGGTTAGACAACGAGACTGCCGAGAACAAAAATGTAATATATTCCATACACGCAATAAACACTGGCGTACAAGCCAATGTACGGAGAAATAAGATTTTTTGTCTTAACGTAATTGCGTAGTAACGCATGATATTGCGACGATGATGTCATTATGTGGGACGGATATAATTATTATTATTGTAATCTTGTTGATATCATTGAATCGGTACAAGGACAAGACTCGTGGGAAGACTCATCTCGATTGATTAAATAGTTACGCCAAAATTGCATTTAAATTAGCTTTGGGCTGCACCTTACATGTTTTGTGTGACATATGTAGGTAAGTAGCAACTAGCAATGACGGAAATAAAAAGACAAAATTACTTTAATAAAATAACTTTAAAAAATAAAGTTCGCTGAATACTAATAATGAAAGGCTCAATCTCCTCTTAAGCTAAAGCTTTAAGCGCATAAAATTAGAAAAAATAGCGCTTTCTTTTTATGGATTTAACTTCACGCTTCTGTGTTCTTACGAGTACCTACAGCTATATCATGATTAGTTAACATACCTATATCTACTGATGCAACTGGCTATGTTCTTGTTGGTTGTCTATTCTGTACCCCAATTAATAAATGTAGTTATTATCATTATCACCTATCGGACGAGATTTTCAATCCAAGTTTATAACTTTTCAACATGGAAATTTATAATTTTCGTTGGATTCAACACTAGAGATAAATTATATTATTTTACGCTTACATTTTCGTAAATTTATTAATTTGAAAAGTCTCGTTGTAAATTTATAAATTAACGAATATCATTCGCAAGATTCTAAAAGTTTTGACCAATCACAGAATAGCGTTTAATTATACGCTTCTACGAATGTTTATTAATTTACTTGAAAATTAATCAATTTGCGGTTCTTATTATTTTCCGGTGACATATCTAAACGTAGTGATTCAAGATGTTCATTCGTACATTCTATAACCCAGTTATTCAATGGAACTAACTCACCAGGCGCTTAGCCCTAAGAGTCGATGCTCTGTGACTCATCGTCCCACTTGGGGCCAGGCGTGCAGTCTTATTTTCAGAGGCAGGTAAAATTAGTATAATGGCTTTCAATTAGAAAGTCTTGATTCCTTTATTTTAGGATTTTAGTTATTTTTTTTTCCTTTATTAATTATGTGGTTTTATCCTTATTACAATCCTTGATTGTAAATCACGTTTTAAAATTTTTAAATAATTATTACAATCAGCGTAATTTCACCTGCACCAGCAAGTGTCTTTGCATTACTGTGTTCACGGGTAGACTGAATATGGTAATTTCTTTTATAAATTCACGTTTTAATTCGTAAAATAAGTTTTGGTAAATGTGCGCAAACAGCTAAGGCAAAGTTAAGACAATTCTTCTACACTATTTTTAAAGTCTGGGTCTAATAAAGCTTAAGGTCTCGCTGATGGCCCACCAATCCGCATTGGGCCCGTGTGGGCTGGGTAGGTGGGTTAAGATCCAATCCACATTGGGCCCGTGTTTACGATCCAATCTGCCTGTGCTCTGCAATGGACCCTTATAGGCTAATGATGATGATGGCGTAACGGCTAGCGTGTTTGTTTGAAGAATGTGCAACAATGGGCAGTCTATTTAATTGGTAACATTGTTATTTATATGGTCTCTTTCAGAATAAAGCTCGTTACGAAGACTATTTTTGTCTATTAAAAAGAGTTTCCCACGTTACTCCATTTAGGATTAGGACAACTTATAAAGATGCTTTCTAATGTGTTATTACACAAATTGAGATCTTTATTTGTTTTACTGCAATAATAAGCAGAAATAATGCCGCGCCGACAATTATCATTAATGACGTTGCTTTGTATGTTTTCTCTTGTTTAAGTTATATTGAGTCGGAGTTTTCTGGGCATCTATTACTAGCTTTTGCGTGTGACTTCGTCCGCATGGAATAGTAACTTTGGACTAACGCTTATTTGAACCGCTATTCTGTTTATATAGGTGAGTTAAAACTATGATAGCTATTAAGATATTCATTAAAATCTAATAATTTAATGGTCTTTTTTAAAAAATAAATGCTTGTGATGATAAAGTATTACGACAAGAATTAATGCATGTTTATGAAAACACCTTCGCAAATAGTGCATTATTTTACAACTTAATCGTTTACACAGCGCACGCGGCATAAGTTTTCAGAAGAAATAAAAATCTCCCGATTTTGAAACATCCTTCCTTGCTGCTCCACTCCTTTTGTACTTATTATGGTGTTATAAAGCCTATAAACTATCTCGATAAATAAGCTATCTAACACTGAAAGCATTTTACTAGGTGGCAGATACTCGTAATATCGTACCGTAAAATAGGAGTGTTTTGCACTTCTGTGTTTCGGGATGAGGGCACTAATAAAATTACCGGGTATAAGATCCCTAACATCTGTTGTATCGGGTGAAGGTCGCAGAGCAGCATTGACTAAAAAATAATGACTACCTACTGTTATCCATGAAGGAAATTGCTTCTGTCATGGCCAGGTACTGTCACTTACCGCCAGATGAGCGCTTTGACAGTCCCGTTCAATAATGGCAAAAATTTTAAAAAACTAATCGGATCAGCAGTTCCTGAGATTAGCGCATTCAGACAAAAAAACAAAGAAACAAATTATTCAGCTTATATAACTGTTATGGTATAAATGCAATAAATGATGCTGCCATTTATATGGTCAGTAAAGGGTTAAAAACTATACGTTCGGTGAGAAAGAGCTTCTGATCTTTTGTAGTACTTTACTTTCTGTTCATCATCTTTTAACAGACTGAATTTGTATGCTTTGAACTGAGGCAGTCAAAGTCAAAAGTCAAGGTTAAGATGACAAATGACTAGGAACTTGTAGCAATTGCACACGTATAAACACCAACGCAGTGTACGTTGTGGACTCATGATTGGTGATTCATCATTGCTATTATATGAGTATTAGTACTTGAACAAAAATACTAATTAAAAAAAAAGAACCCGACTGCTACAAAACCACAGAAAAGGGTAAAACAAGCTCTACCATATAGTGCAAACATTACATACTTATTGCAGGCGAGAGGCGGTGTTTTCAGTAGTCGGGTTTTTGCTTATTTTTAAATTATTTTTTATTTTAGACGTTTTAGTTAATTAATAGATATAAGTTCAGACTGTTTTCTATTTTCTAAAAATTCTTATAAACTTGATATTTCATAACCGAAGCGTTGTATCGAAAATCGGTTTTCAAACAGTTGTAGGTACTAGTTTTGAAAGACCTATTTAACTATACCCCACACGATGAGATTAGAAAAATTTCTCAAATTTACAAAATGGTGTTCAAAATCTTATGACACCTCATATAATTCATATTGAAATCCGTTAATCCCTTCAGGCAGCAGCAGAGAACATAGAAACCTACATACATACGCTTGAAAACATAACCCCATTCGGCAGTGGGGTATAAAAGCAGAATTCTTATTAATGTGTATTTTTATCTCTCTGTCAGTGTGTTAACATAAATAAATCATTACCTATTTGATAAGTATTTATATTACATTCTGAGGAAAACAAATGATTCTTACCTTATTTACTGTTAATAAAGCGTCGGTTTTCATAAAATCTTTTAAATCGTCTTGGATACATATTGTCTTAATAAACAATGGCGTGGGATATCTTTAATGATACAAAAAGTTAACGAAACGTACCGTTGTAATCGTTTCATCGTATTTGAGGCGTTACCAAGATTACTAACGTTGGGACGAATAGCGGCTGAATTTGTAAACCGATTACCAGATCGTGACTTGATCCGATGTAATTATTGACTTTTCTTTGTCTACAGCCCTAAGGTATGTATCGTACGACTTGTAATTAAAAAATGGAATAACGTTCTGAAATTGTCTTCTATTGTTTTTTTTTTGTATTTGCGTCTGTGGTTTAGCGTTCTGAGCACAGATATACAAACAAAACCATTTGTCAGTAAATCTGTAGTAACGAGCGTTGAGTTTAAACTACTGCGTAAACCAGGGGTCGTGACATGTAACCCCACGGTGTGGCCGTATAGTGATTTTGTGCAAACTGTTCAATTTTTCCCAGCTTTCCTTAATGCCCCCTACTGCAATCGACAATCAACCTAACGGTGTTCATCATTGAGAGGTTCCAGGCCGAAATATTATAAGGCCGAAAGGCATTATACAGAGTATAAAATCATTTGAGACTCTTTTTATTTTGATGTAATACTAATAATAAAAAGGATGACCTGGTTGAGGTGGACGCTAGGCGATGTATGCCGACTGCTGGAGATCGGACAGCGTGTAAGTCATTAGAAGAGGCCTTTGTTCTTTAGGTAGTGGACAAAGATGACAATAATGATTATATTTAAAAACGTTTGAAGAAAAAACATTAAAGTTTCAGTTTTTATACTGACACTTAAACATTTTAGAATTGCCAGTAAACTAGTCAAAACGGCGATGATTTATTAGGTTTTTATGTTGACTCCTCTATGAAGTTATACCAGCAATTCTATTTTTAATTGCACAATAAAAAGACGTTCATAGCGTTCTTTTGTACAGTTCATATTATTTGAACTATTTTCAAGTTCTCTTCATATAAACGAAAGTTGGTGAAAATGCCTAAAACACATACTCAAAGGGAAACAAAATCAGAAAAAACAGATAACATTTGCTCTGCGCCTACGCACATGCCTTCGGGGAACGTTAATGTTTATTTTTTCCGGACCCCACACAATGAGGATGGAATTCTGGTTTCTATTGTTCCGATGACTTAGAGTTTTGAAGTCGATTTTAACTTTATCATTATCACACAGTAAGGGTTGTTTTTTGGTAGTTATATAACCTACTCGCGTATTTTTGTTAATACTTATCTAATATAAACTTGAGGGTTTGTTCTGGGTACTCAAATAAGTAGATGTTCCAGATGTTATTAATAAATTTAATAAATAATAAATTTGCTAAATAAAAAAAAACTATGTATTAAAAAAGGTTTTCCCTGATACCCACAAAAGGGTAAGCCATTCCTGTGACATATTGTAACAACATGATTATTATCTTAATGTAAATAATATCTATGTTTAACAGAAGGATCTTTCTATTACCGTCTTTATTATTTAGCCATAATTTAACCTTAAAAGTCCTTCTAAGCCTATGACAATAAAACACCGTTTATTCAAATATAAAATAAGGGAATCAGGGATGCTCTATGGTTAATTAATTTTCATTTAACTTAATTGTAATGAAATTTTTAACGACCCATTTGGAGTAGCAGTTGAGACGTCGGCTGCTACACCAAGGTTCGCTTCCCAGGCAGTACAAACATTTGTGTGCATTAACATGTATGTTTGTAATGTTCTGGGTGTTTCTATGTATGTATGTATGTTTTTACAATATATATATATATATAATATATATATATAATATATATTATATTATATATATATATATATATATAATAAGTATGTTTATCCGTGTCTAGTACCCATAATACAGGCTTCACGCTTAACATGGGGCTAGAGAGCGCTGTGTGAATGTCAGTGGATATTTAAAATGTATTTAAAAAAGAAATTGATAACATAATATTACTCTGAGGTCCAACAAGTAAGTGCATACCTACCTATGTAATACTCATAAGTTATAGTGGTGGGAACGGAGTCGGTCAAAATGTTCGTGAGAGTCATTCTACGTCAATTAGGACTGTGCGGAGTGAACCTACGCGTGTATAGGACAAAAAGACTCAGGTACATGGGTTGTACACATCTGTAGGGTTGCCAATTGTAAAAAGTGGACTGGATTTCTACGTACAGATTAATTGGTAGGCAACTATGTTTTCTTTGTGGCCATTGATATTACGTACATTTTATTTATTACGTATGCCGAGTTTTTCTTTCTCCCTCTGCCTAATACTAACTGCCCTTAATAAGAAGCCATTGCAACTATTTTTTACTCTCGAATTATCACCCTGTTTAATTTAATTTCAAAGGGAAATTTTAAAGTGAAGAATTTTAATTGTACGTAAAAGACACAATTACGCTCGCTTTATAGTTATATATCGTCACAACGCCGGCATAGTTAAGCATTTTTAAAATCTTTCCCAATAAATGATAATCGGGATGCATTTCTTTACCGGGAAAGTTATGGGTCACCCATAGAACCATATTGAATTGATTACAGCTCAAGGCTTCAGATTAACTTTAAAACCTCTGTGATTGTAGAAGGTTTCAGCCTTAATGTTTCCATGTTTTAAGTTAGTCGCTTAGCTATATAGTTCTTTAACGCTTTTATGAAACCTTCAAATAGTAGGGAACTTGATTGAATTTTATGCAAAAACGAGTTTGATATATTATGTTCACGGATAAGTTCCAATGACAACCCTAAGGACGCTGCTTTAAATGCCTACAATGTGTCAACTATTCAAACGGACGCTTGACCGAGCTTAGACGCGTGCGCGTAAAGCATACAAATAGATTGACAATCGCACTGGAACACGACATGCGTTTGGTTACAATTTTGACAAATGGTTCAGTATGAGCGTTTTTAATCTGTACCGATCTTGCCATAGAAAACGGAGCTTTCAAAATTTTTCTATAGAGTCTGTATCTTTTCTATGTAACCATTCGTATTCTGTCCTTGATGTGTGAGTGATGATGTCTTAGGAAGTGTATGTTTTATCCACTACTAAAGATAAAACTAAATTAACAAAACACTTGCATCACTTATAAGATAGCTGGTGGCGCTAAAGGATGAGCTGTAGAAGATCTTTATCCAACTGTTCATTGCAATAGGGAGAAATAATAATAATAATATGCACTGACATTCACACAGCGCCATCTAGCCCCAAGGTTAAGCGTGAAGCTTGTATTACGGGTACTAAACAACTGATAAACATACTTATATACTTTTTAATTTTAAAAACATACATATTATACATAAAATACTCCCAAACGAATACAAACAGACATGTTCATGCACACAAATGTTTGTACTGTCCGGGGATCGAACTCGAACCCTTGGGGTAGTAGCCGACGTCTAAACCGCCACACCAAATGGGTCGTCAAACAAAAAGAAGATATCATTACTTGATCCACCATATTTCTGAATTCAGTCTTGTTTTGGTCTGTCATCATTACGGAATCAACGCACATCCAGTGAATGTTGGCTGATTGCCAGAGTCCCTTTGTTGATAAAGCCCTTGAACCTCCTCATTAGTCGTGTGGTGACGGCAGAATGGAATGCAATTGTGACTACCCCTTCTCTTCCCGCGGATACGAAAGGCTTATGGACGAAACATGTTGCATATAACAAGTAGAAGCACCTTTTAGTACCTACACCTTACCTTTAATGGGTACAGTTATCATAAACTCCGATTGGAGAATGAAAAAACCCTATCGGTGAAGCTCTAAGCGTTTTGCTAACAATATTGCCATCGTGGCAGAGTTATCAGACGAGCTTACTGAGATGCTGAACAGCCTAAATGAATCTTCCCCAGGAGTTGGGTTTGGCATGAATTTGGACAAGACGAAAGTTATGTTCACTGACCATGACATGCCACAACACACATGTAAGTTCTTCACTTCGACTGTCTTCACGTCGAAGATTCCGCAATGCTTAAAAAGTCTTATAGCGAGCTATGCTCTCGGTCTATCTTAGGGATAAAATCAGCTATGATGATTATCCGCAAGAGAACTAAGTTACCGACAAATCTCGCTGCATCAGAAGTAAAATCGGCGGTGGGCTCGTCACGTACATCGATAAACCGATGGCCGTTGTAGCAGTTCTGAAGTGCATAACGCTTTACAGCCCGATGGACCGATGACTTGCAAAAGTTCGCTGGTGGCGGCTTGATAAAGGAAAGCGGAGGAACGGGATATCTGGCGCAAAAAAGGGAGACCTATTTCCAGCAGGGGACTGCAACAAGTTAAAAAGATCGAAAGAGCATGTCTACATTTTTTTGTATTCGGATATCTGTGGCAATATCCTTACCAAACTCGAAAAATCGCTGAAAGTGACTTTTACTATGTAGTTTCCCCGCGTGATTTAAACCCACGACCGTCGCAATACGAAGCTATCTAAACCCAACACTGTGACAACTAGACCACGGAATCAGAAACTACCACAAGCCGCTAACTTTGAATCGAATTCTAAAGTAGGTGTCCGTAATATCAACAAATACACATTGTCTGTTTAAAACCTTAACCTTTTTTGTAATTGACCCCTAAACTTGCTTTCTGTCACGACGGCTATTTTTAAACGGAGCTATTAAACGTATGATTTACAGTGAATTGAACGTGCGTACACGCAGTCCATCTGAGTGAGAGTGGACTGGAATAATATAATCTGTGGGTTTATATTGATTGTTCAGAATTGATTTGTTTTACTACTACTACGCTCCCTTCGTTCAAGTACCTATTACGTAACGAATTTTAAAAGATTGTAATGCACAGAAACTTTTTTTAACAACATTTATGGTGACATTCGATACAATCTGTAATACAAACGAAAATTAAATAAAAAAATACTTTGAAAGTTTCCCAATACCAAAGATATTTTAAAAAAAGTTATACGTAACAAGGAATATACCCCCCGGTTGTCCTTGCACTGCACTGTAAAGTTTTACCAGACAATCCCCATTTGCGTTACGTATTACTTGAACGCTTCCTAAATTCACGGCTTTCAGTGCCTGTCGCGAAATTAATCAAATATTACTGTTATTCATCCGACGATCGACTATTGCGATACTTGCTTAACTGACACGATTGTCGACCGAACGTGGTACCCAGTACACCATTGAGCCCTCGAAATAATGCATGTAGATCTTTACATAATCCTTGGATCACTTATTTCTTAATTTCGTTTGAAACAAAAAGTTAAATCTATCGTAATTACATTACGTCGGCCCTTTGTAAGTGCCAACGGACAAAAAAAAACTCGGAGGAGTGTGCGTGCCCTCACGTTTCTCGTCTACACAGAACGCTTTTTTTAAGGAAATCCGATGCCGAAACTCAGGGCTGTCGATGAGAATATTTTTAACTGAATAATCATTAAATTAGAGACCAAGAAAAAACTATATTGTTTTAAACTAGAATGCGTTTATACTCAAACCGTCTTTATTCGAATAAAACTATATCAGATAGACCTTCGAATTCCAACTCTTAATACAGTTTCTTTGTTTATTGGAATAGGTTAGGATAATTAAGTAATAAGGTTATTATTGAAAATTAACCTACATCTACTTACCTATACTATTTTGGTAAGTAGCAAATAATAATGACAATAATTCATTTATTTCAGTCAACCTCAAATGGACCATTAATCAATTACAATTATAGTAACGTTAGTATTATCTTAAGTTAGTTTCCTTCAAAAATTAAATCCAAAAGTGTACCCTAAATACTAAAAAAGAAAAAAATATAAATGCGCTGACGAGTGCGCTCATATGCGCAAGAGTTCTTCAATACCATGACCTCTGCCATGTATTGATTCAAACAAAATGGAAATTGCTTTTGGTACCACGACATTGTCTGGTACTCAATTACCTACATCACGAAAAGGCACGAGTCTTACTT
Organism: Leucinodes orbonalis; assembly: GCA_019425675.1. NCBI lineage: Eukaryota > Metazoa > Arthropoda > Insecta > Lepidoptera > Crambidae > Leucinodes > Leucinodes orbonalis. The sequence continues at coordinate 47,952 of PQWD01012425.1, forward strand.
TAAAACAAAAAGACAAACATGCCCAAGAATGCTTTCTAGTGCAATTATCTAAATATAAGAGAAAATATTTGATTGTTTGTTTGCATTGAATAAGCTTCGAAAATACAGGACCAATTTAAAACTCTTTTACGTTGGAAACTACATTATCCCTGCAGAGACAGGCTCGCTATATAAAAACAAAAGAATACTTATTCTTTAGTGAGGATAATTTTTCTGGTTTTCCGGTTCGCAGAAAGCTCTAAAATAATACTCACGCGAGCCCGGGTGCGTCGCTAGTATTGGTACTTTATTCATAAAATAATAAACATCACTATTGAATTGAAACCCTTGAGTAGCCCTTACTTTGTGACTGTTATTTGAACTTCCTTTAAATACATGTCTATAAAAACTTAAAATGTTATTGAGGATTATTAATAAGTGGACATAGCTATATACTAATCAACGACCACTGGAGTGTCGTTGATAATAATATTGCAAAGCTGAAATGTGTGTTTGGTTTGTTGAAAGCGCTAATCTTATGAACTAACTGAAAATTGTTCTTGTGTTGAATATTTTATCCAATACATTTGCCACATGCCAAACGGTCCCCAATCATTATTTATTTATTTATTTTTTTCTTTAATATACATATTATGAATTGAACGGAACTAGTTCGCTCACCTAATGGTATTAAGCAATACGTCTGTCCATGTAGGATGCAGTTTTGTAGGAAACCAATAACTGTAAAAGTTATTATTAGTTTCTGAGACTTTCGCGAGACAACAGCGTAAGGTTTTTTTTACCTAGTAATTGAGCTACAGTACCATATTTCCGAAACACAAATATTTTGTAAATTATTTTAAATGTGATTCAGTACTAAGTCTAAAACAAGAACTTAATCGAGTCCTATATTAGGTATTAAGTAGCAAAGTAAACATTTTTGCACGATAACAGCAATCAAATAATCACTGGTTTCACAGGCGGTAACCTAAAAAACTACCTGTAAATTAAAGCAATCTAATCTAGTTATGATGTTATCAGTAACAATTTATATAGATGTAATTGTTAGACGCACCCAAAAACGCTATCTGAACTAGTTTTGTTTACACAAAGAAATTACGAAGATAACACCAAAACGCCGGTAGATTTCCTTACGAGCAGACATCTATTTGATTAACAATGTAAAGTGTAGTGAAATCATGGACTCTGTTTTAATTGCTGTAACAACGCTTACGTCCCTCGCTAACAAGTGAGAAGTGGTTGTGCCAACTAAGACAATTAGAGGCTATTACATTTCGTTTTGCCAAACCCCGTTTCTTAAGTAAACGTATCTTTTTGGTGGTGTACTTCATGCTTACAATTCTTTAAGTGATAATTAATACTTTAAATGATAATTAATTTGCGTTTATAAATTTAGTAATCACGTAAGAAAATGTAGGTTCACGTAAAAAAAAGATAAACAAATTCTACATATTCGTGATCCAATCTGCCCATCTTATTATTTTTATAATATTATGATTTTTTTAATAAAAAGAAATTTTAACGAAATTTTAACAGTAACTTTTTAAGAATAAAACATGCCGTCGGCTCTGGACTACCGGTTAGGCTTGGAAAATGGCCCATTCAGCCAGCCGGAGTGGAGTGACTCTAGTGATTCAGTGGAACCATCACCTCTACCTCAGCTGGGTTACTTCGTGCCAGTACAATGCCGATGCGAGAGAGCGACACCGTCCACGCGTCATGTGTGTCGGAGAAACAAAAGGTATTCAAACAGGAACAAGAGGAGATTTTTCAAGTTTTTCCAATTACTGGCAATATCTATATTTCTTTTATATTTTCGAAACTTTTTGATATTGCGTCTTGGGATTGTAAAATGTACCTAGATTTTGAACTTGGATCACGTATAGGTCACGAATTGGAAGAAGGGGCGAGCTATGCTCAATTGGAACATCTGTCACATGAATGTTTGACGAGAAAAGCCTAACAAAATAAACTCTTTGACGAAATCTCTGTTTTATTATTTTACTTTGTGACATATTAAACCGCAACGAAAAATAGGCTATTAAAATTTTGATTGAAGCCGCAGAGCTAATTAATATTTGAAGTTATTTCAATGATTTTTTAATTGGAGTTAAATCGGACACTGCATCAATAGTTTTACTTTAGATAGGCAGAAATACAATGCCAATTATCGATATTACCTTTACCTTTGTAACTTTCTGTTGATCAAAATTATAATAAATATATTACAGTAAACTATTATTGCCAAAGTTTTCTACAATACTTATGCTAAAACAATGTATTGGCAGTGCTTTCCTCATCCAGCTTCCACCAGTGTCCTTTCTTTTGCAAGGCATCTGTCTATCGCACAGACATCGGAATATACATTGGGACATCTAGGAGCGACGTTGTGAACTATTTTTTGCGAGTGTGAGATGTGTCTAGAAACTGCGACTTCCCAAGCGCAGCGTATAACACACTCCGGCCCGATATACCGACTAACTTTGCATGTAATAAAAATATCTTATTGTTTGCCGACAGAGAATCTCCCCGGTCGCGTCGGTCGGTGTCGCAATGCTCGTGCAACAGTATGTCGCGGCGGTCGTCGGCTGCAGCGTCGCCGATGCCGCTGCCACCTCTCAACAACACCGTCGAGATGTACGTGGAACCAGTCGTCGAAGACGTGAGTATAATATGAATCTGAATACGTTTTCATTCTTTTAAACACACGAGAAATACTTTAGGATAGCATTGAATCTTTTGCTTAGTTGATATACCTTGAATTCGCACGAAGCAATCTTCTTCTAAAGATGAAGATGTGCTTCGGAGGGCACGTTAAGACGTCAGCCTCGGCTACAATATGAGGATGGTAGTCGTTAACACTCACCAATCCACATTACATGGTGGGTTACGGGTACGGACCGATCTCTCCATACCTGTTACCTATGCGAGAAGGCCTGTGCCCTACAGTGGGCCGTTATAGGCTGATGATGAATGA
>PQWD01012426.1:0-23549 GCA_019425675.1 Leucinodes orbonalis
ATTCACGATCATCTCCATGAGTGCGAGCTTTTATGAGGCTCTGGTAAAAGTCATTAGAAAGCACAACTTATTTGGTCACCATATGAAATAAATACAAATCCATGAGAAAAAATTAAAATAAATTTGTACGGTTTTTGTATCATAAACTATGGCGTTTATCCATTATCCTTAATGTACAACCTTGTTTGTATTAGGAATGGTTGGTTATAATAACTAGAGTACGAGTAATCTTACTTGGCGTGTATTTGTTCAAAGTAATAAGGGGGAGGGATTGCAACAGGCTGTGCTACAGACGATGAGCTGTGTGTACCAGACCGGTACGTCTGGGACGTCGGCTTCCTCCGTTATTGCTGTTCCGCAAGCCGGACTAATATATTGAAGAGCACCATAACTAGAACGTTGCGTACGCTTAGTGAAGTAGCCAAAGCTATTGATTTGTTTAGTTGCTCTTTGACTGAATTCACCAAGGTCACATCATTTGTTTTATGCTATTCTTGATTTCTTTTTTATTTTATTTTTCTTGGTATATTGTTATTTAATGTTGAAATGATTTTGTGTAATATTATAATTGTCTACGCTATCGCATTGGGGAAACCTGTAATGTTAGTCGTAAGATTACATGTAAAATAAATAAATAATACTGTAAAAAGCCATATAGATGTATATTAAATCAACAATGTATTAAAGGTATTTAATTGGATAAGGATCAATGTTGAATTTGTTAAAATCGCTTCGAAAAGTTAATGACAAAAAACCCTATTTGTGGATATCCATAAGAAATAAACATATACATTGGGGAGCTTTCAGTGCACTTTTAATGTATTATACTCAGTACATTATTTTGATAAATCTTGTAGGTTCAACTTATGTTTGCAATGTGGAAGCGGAAAAAAATATTTAGGACATCACATTAGAAACCTCAAAAATAACAGTATTTCCCCACTATTTATTGGAAGATATTTATATGTATATATATAAAAGAAATCTCAAATACCGCTTAAATCTATAATATATATATATATATATTAATATATATTATATATTATATAGTATATATAATATATATATATATATATATATTTATATATATACGGGTTACTATATAGTGATCTGTTTTAATCAAAAAACCTGTACTAATTTTTAGGTGAATATCAGTCAAATTCATCCCCTATTTAGGTACCATTTTTCTTATATCTCCCATATGCAAAAAAAGATGTTACAAAAACTGTGTGTACGTTTTAGATTCATACCTTAAAAACTGCTAAAAGTTAACATTAATTGAATAAATACTTTGAATAAAGGATTTCGAGTTTGACTTTGGCTTATCTACATTGGTGGGCTCTAACCCAAAAGCATACCTCAAACATAGCTGGTCAACTGCGTGGAAGTCTGATATCGATCCGTACACTTCCAACTCGTCTTTGTCGCTGATTTCTATGACGTTGGTCGCAACGCAATCGCTCAACGTGTCCAAACGTCGCTTCTTAGCCGCGGATCGTTTTGCGATTGTTTTTGGACATGCTTGCTTCCTTTTCTCGGTCTAAAATAATCATGTTTTTTATCTTTATTAATTAAAGGAGTTTTGTCATACAATGGCAATGTCACTTCGTATAGTGGTGCCAGGTCCGATTTGTTTTTAAAATCAGGACGAAGCCAAATATCGGGAATCGGGTTAATACAAACAAAAACTTTGAACCTTGGTTATTGTGTTTTAAGTTAATTTATTGTTTATCATGGGGAAAAAGTACAGTACCTGTATATGGTGTTTGTGGAGTCGAGCACAATAACACAAAACACTGAGTTGTAAATAAATAATAAATATAAATATCCACTGACATTCACACACCGCACTAAGCCAATTAAGCGTGAAGCCTGTATTATGGGTACTACAACGATAAATATACTTAAATACATTTTTTTTTCGTAAATACATACATATATACATAGAAAACACCCAGACCATTACAAACAGACATGTTCATGTTCATGCACAAAGTGTTTGTACTGCCCGGGGATCGAACCCGGAACCCTTGGTGTTGCAGCCGACCTCTCAACCGCAACACCAAATGGGTCGTCAAATATATATTGTCACACAATTACAGTCACAGGTACAGTAGAAGTATATAACAGAAGGAATGCACAGAAGATAGCAAGACAAAAATATGAAATTAAATACAAGCAACGAAGGTAGTAAGCAAGAAGTGCGCATCGATAGAAAACATGAGCTCCGCGTCAGAGTATGAATTTCGACTGGGTCCGTTGGTAATTATTGGTCGATTCGTGCGCCCGCGACGGTACCCGAACCAACAGGTTTGGATGCGAGTCTCCACACCATACGCTCGGCCGCATATCGTTCATCCGACTATAATCGTATGACGATAATATTATATCTGAATATTGTGTGTGCCTGTGTGTGTGATAATATAAATATTAATAAATAAATAATAAATTTTATTTTTCACCATCAAGAAAACATACAATTAAATATTAATCATAGGAGAATATGGCGGGCTGACACCTGAACTAGGTTCCCGTATCTCAGGTAGTATATATAATAAATATTATTTAGTTATAGTAAATGAAATAGATATATAATTAATTAAATATGAAACATATGTTTAAATAAATAAATTATAATATAAGTAGCCCACATTTATCTAAGGCGATAGACTTATACGCAAAACTTATTTGAAAAACCGTTATTTAGTTGAGAGCGAAAGAAACAGATAAAGTCTGTAAGCACTCTATAGGTTGCCACTCGATCAACAATTGATATTTTATCGTCTAAATGCGACATAGGTCGAGCATTATGGTCTATTTAAAGTTTTATTCGTTCACTTACTTTTTTTTAACATGATTGTAATTTGAAAAATTCTTATATTTCTGTTTACCAGACCAATAATTAGGCCCTAAACTACCCTTACTCCCAAATAAGATCAAATAAGAAATTGTACAAAATTAGTACAAAACCCATAAGCTCGTGAGTTGAAATAAAACTCCAAGCTCGAACGGAAGCCTGTGTGTCAAAACCATTAGGTTTTGACACAGGCGGTCTGTCAATAAGCTCATTGGCAAAATTTTGTAGTCAATAAGCTATTAACCGATTGTGCTTTTTGACTGTAACCTATATATTATATATACTTTGAATTTCCCACTTACAGCATCAGCGGCTGTCAGATCCACAGTGGCCTCCAGCGCTTATCACTGAGAACAGCATGCGTTCCTCTCTCGTGACGCGGAGAAGCAGAGAGTTGCCGAGACGAGAGCGAGAAATAGGAAGTCCTCTTCGATGACGCACATCTGTAGGGTTCAATGTTCAGTCATGTTATTTCAATAATATAAATAATATTCACTCACACTAAACAGTGCCATCTAGTCCCAAACTTAACATAAAGCATGTAATATGGATAGCTTCTATGTACTCCAAAAATATTCTACTGACATATGAAAAATGAAAATGAAAAGTGTTTATTCAGTTTAGGTCCTTATAGAACACTTATGAATGTCAAATGAAGCTACCACTGGTTCGGGAGGTAGTTTTCCACTGAGAAGAAACCAGCAAGAAACTCAGTAGTTACTCTTTTCAAAAAAATTGTGTTGAATACAGATTCATTTGTAATCAAAATAATTATATAAAGCAAATTATATTTTCAATTTTTATCGTATTATGTATTGGTAAAAATATAATAATCTACAAAAGTACTATTAAGCAGTTAAGTATTATATAAATTTAAATAGATGATAACAAAAAAAAACAAAAGTAGTGCAGGCGTGGAGATCAATATGTCCATGAGTTTTTATCATTTATATAATCTTCAATACTATAGTAAGCTTTTTTTATTAAAATCGACTTTACATGAGACTTGAACTTATGCAGGGGTAAATCAATTACATTTTGTGGTAGCTTATTAAATATTTTAATGCTTAATCCCACACATAAAATAAAAAATTAAAATAAATAAAGCTCACGCCTTGGTCCCAGAACGGTAGGCAGAGATGATGGAACGCCACTTTGCGCGGTCCTCACATACTTCCCTAGCTTCAATCACATTCATCAATCTTTTCATACAAGCTCTTTAATTCCTTTTACTTGGGACTTCAGCCTTCTTAAGGACTTGACCAATTTGGTCAAAGTAAGTCCTTCTGGGTCGTCCCCTGCTCGTGTATCCTTCCACATTCGCACTGTACTGACATATTTTTTAAGTTAAATTGTTACTAACACTTTGGACTCACAACGTTCAAAATACTTTTATTTATTGAATACTAAATAGCCCATCAACCGAGAAATGCTATATATCATCACGTTACAACATACAGGATACCTGTCTGCCCAAACCGTATGTGTCTATCTTATCCATCTAAAGATTGTCTGAAAGAGATTGCCATATTCAATAAACCCGCCCAACTTACCTTCTTTCTTTCTTTTTACATAGTAATGTAAATTTGAAGTGTACAATTAGAATTAAACGAATAAAGCAAACTCACCGCAGCAGTGAGCACGGACGCAGCAGCCCGGTCCAGGTGAAACGAGCGAACACTCCGTACGGAGTCGGCCAATAGAGTCAACACGTATAGCTGTCCCCCCCGCAACGATAGTGCCAACCTCCCCTCCCCCAACGGAGCCACACACGCGCCGTCCAACGTTATACACACGCCTTCCTGGATGCCTGTCAAACATTAAATAATCTTTACATATAATCATACAGATGAATATGCACACAATGTTTGTACTGCCCGGGGATCGAACCCGGAACCCTTGGTGTAGTAAGAAAGAAAGAAAGCAAGAGTAGCCGACGTCTTGACCATAACACCAAACAGGTCGTCCAACTAATTTATTTTTCTTTAAGCTAAACTCTAGTACATTCATCGCGCTCGTAAACTAAAACTGATACATTCATTCTTTCAATGGGTCCCTACAGATGTTAGGTCTCTTACACCCGGTAATTTCACTAGCTACAGTGCCCTCATCACGAATTCTTTCTTTCTTTCAAAACACTCGTATTTCACGAGACGATCTGGCACTGCGGTGATCCGTGACACCATCCTAGATGACTAAATAAATTAAAATTGCTACAAATGTAAAAAAAAGTAAAAAAATAAATGTAATGAAGTACTCACGTAAAGGAAAGTTAGTGGTGTGCGTCGCAATACTGTTGAGTGAGACGCCATACGGAGGCACCGACTGGTTGAGGTAGATCAAAGAGTTCACCGCCATGATCAGACAGCCTGCAAGTTTACAATTATTCATCATCATCATCATCAGCTCATTGAACGTCCCCACCGAGGGGCACGAGTCTACCCGTATAGGGTGATTAGGCCTAAGTCATCCACGTGGACCCAGTGCGGATTGGACGACACGCACAATCTTTGAATCTCTTCGCAGGCGTGCGCAGGTTTCCTCACGATGTTTTCCTTCACCGTAAGAGGTCACGGGGATGCGTTGCCGGCCCTAAAAAATGTAGTATTGTGTACCCAACTTACCGAGCGGTTTCTGTATGGGCACCGCCTGTAAACAGTCGAAGGGAAGGCCCGAAGTGGCCCAAATCACGGGGGTGTACTCGAGCGCTCATGTTCAAACTGACGCCGGCCATCGCGCACGTGTCGTTTCGGACCGCTGTGCGCCTGCAAAAACCGCATACAATGTTGCCAACTCGCAAATATATTTACCCTTAAAGATATAGTCAAAAGTACCTGATATCGCTGGAAAATAAGTCTAAAAACGCCCCTTTATACAATAAATAATAATAATAAATAAATAGCCCCAAGTTAAGCGTGAAGCCTGTAGTATGGGTACTAAACAAATGATAAACGTACCATATATTTTTTTGTAAATACATACATATTTAACATATAAATACCCAGGCCAATACAAACAGACATGTTCATGCACACATATGTTTGTACTGCCCGGGGATCGAACCCGGAACCCTTGGTGTTGCAGTCGACGTCTCAACCGCAACACCAAATGAGTCATCAATTTTATTATTAATTATTATTATTTACCTTTAAAGATTTTATCAAAAATCCCTAATATTATTGAAAAAGAACTCTAAAAACGCCTTTTTAACTCTGTCCGCCAATGACGCCTTAAGACGCCGTTCAATGGGTTAATAATAAATCAGTGATCAGAATAGGTAGTGATTTGTAATTCATGTGTTAAAAATATTATTTAAAAAAACGAGATTTCATTTAATATTAGGTCGTATTTTGACGATAGACAAGCACTTCTAAGTAGTACTTCATTTACCATTTATTTGTAAAATTTAAAACCTGGTTTATTAACAGAACTACAAATTAAAATTAATTATTATTCTTAATAATAGGCCTTTACAATTTAGTAATCTTGCATCAGTAAACATACCCAGCAAATGTTCTGATTGGTTCATACAGCAACAGCAGTGTCGGCTCGTAGTAGCCATGCAGGAACTGTATATCTAATATGTTGTCAATTTTCTCGTCCAACTCCTTGAGGACGATCACGTACGACGCCAACGTCGGTGCCCTTGTTAATGTCTGCGTCGGTGCCTTGGAAGTACAAAAATATATCATCATCATCAGCTCATTAAACGTCCCCACCGAGGGGCACGAGCCTACCCGTATACGGTGATTAGACCTTAGTCGTCGACGCGGGCCCAGTGCGGGTTGGACGACTTCACTCACAACCTGAGAATCTCTTCGCAGGCGTGCGCAGGTTTCCACGATGTTTTCCTTACCCGTAAGAGCGTCAGATAACGTTCATATAATTTCGCAAAATTCGAAAACATTGGAACGTGGCGGGATTTAACCTGCGCCCTTCTGGTCGGAAGGCAACAGTCCACACCAATGATTCACCAACAGCCCACGCACAATGGTCCACTTCACGCACTAAGTGCGAAAACCGAACCCCGTAACATAACATGATTCACCAACGCTCTTATCCATATGAATAACAAAATTTAAATGCAATGCAATATAAAGAAAAAGCTTCCTAATTTCTAACTTTAACTGTACATTAATAAACTCATAGCGACAACTTTTGTTAGTAAAGCACTTACATTCTTTTTTGTATCAACTAACGGCTTTGCCTCCAAAGGGTCACCTTCCTCGGAAGTGATGTCCTTTCTAAACGGGAGCACTGCAAGTTTCTTTCCGTACAGCAGCATTACGGCACACCTGCACTCGGGGTCTACACGTATCCATGGTATGTGAGGATGCGTGGTCCATCCACCCTGTATAATAACATATTATATAAGCAACAATGGACTGACAGGAAAAAAAAATGTTTTTTTTTTGTGACTGTTCACTTAGTCATGGTCGGTATGCTCACCTGATGGAAAGTGATACGCCTGACCACAACCTCATCATACGTCATAATGACAGTATTTTGCTTGTGCTTTTTAATTTATACCTTTCAGTGATGTATTCAGGTCAAAATTTAAATTAATATTTTCATATTATAAACATAACAACAAGTATGTAAAAGTATGTAGTGCTAGACGGAAAAGAAATGACTAACGCTACCTATCCCTAATCAATTACAGACTGATGTCACGTCACTAATCTCTCTCTTGACATTAGCATTGTACGCGGAAAAGTCATAATGTAACATTTAGATTTAATCTAACGATAAATGTTACTTGAACACAAAGAATCATTTAATAGTAGTGTGGTATGGCACAAAAATTTTTTTAGTTAAAATTTCTTCACAATTGTACATTTAGTTATTTATTTTTAATCTAAGAACCCATTATAAAAAAAACACAAGCTTCCTCACCTTCATATCATCCTCTTCAAAATAATGCATACTGAGTGTAATCAGATTATTTGTTTGTGGATCATATTGCAGTACAGATAGCTTGGCCTCTTTGAACGACAGTAGCAGAAGGTCGCGACCAGCGCTTGGACACCGTACTGAAGCCATTGACATCACGTTGCCCCATAATGTGTATGTTGCTAGACATTCTAGCTTCATTTTCGGGGGAATCGGTTGACCCGCTGCAAAAATGTAAACAAATCACTGTATTTAACATATAAGAGTGAATAATGTCAGTGTTCGAAGTAAATCATATCTTTTTATGTTAAGTGTACACAATGGTCAGGACACACATCTGATGGTAAGTGATACGCTTAACTATGACACAGCTGCGTTGATTGAGACCTACAGCTGATAGACAGTTATAATCCTCCATGCCGCATGGCACCCGACACCGAGATGACAAATGTTCGGTCTGTTATACCTGATAATTTCACTAGCTACAGTGCCCTCATCTGGAAACTCAAAAGTGCATAGCACTCCTGTTTCACCTGACAATATCTGGAACTGCGGTGGTACCTGCCTTTAATTTAATGGCATATGTGTTTTGACTTCCTGTAGATTTTCATTAATATTTTGGTTGAATATTGGTCCACGTTACTTATAAGTGAAAACTGTTATGCTGCACAATATATTACTTTTGAAGTATGTGCTGCTGCTTTACTTTATAAATATCATTTTTCATTGATTGTAAGCACACACACAACTTTCTTTCATTATGTCTGATCAAGTTCAACTAACATGTTATCTTGTTTCCTGGCAAAATAGACTATTTTATGCACCTTGCAATCACTTTTCGGACAAGTGTGGTAGATTTCAACAGATCACAATTTTTAAATGAATGAGAGCAATTAAAATGTTATCTTTAAGGTAAATGTTATAAAACTGTTTGCTATATCTATTTGGCTAACTAGACCACTTGTATATAGGTAAGAATAAAAATTTTGTTCATTAAATATATTTTACTAGATGGTAGACTCAATACTGAGTTGTCTAGGTAGGTACCACGTTGTGCCAGATATCATCCTGTGAAACAGGAGTGCTATGCACTTTTGTGTTTTGGGATGAGGACACTGTAGCTAGTGAAATTACCGGCTATAAGAAACCTAACATCTGTTGTCTTGGGTGACGGGCACAGTGTGGCATTGATGGAGAAAATAACTGTCTATCAGTTTTTGGTCTCCTTTAATGTCCAGACCATCCTGTACACTTGTAAAATAAAAAAATAAAAAAACTTTATTTGTACTTTTAGTTAATTTGGTTAGAAGTGTGCAGTTCATACTTAGCCTACATAGTTCAAACATTTTATTATTGTTATCTGTGTTTACTATGAAAAAAATGATTGAGGGGCATAGCTCAAGAATTGAATTGTTCAACTTGTAAGTTTAACTACAATGAAGACAGCTTGATTACGGAAAAATGTACACCATAATACTAAAGGAAATTATTTTACCATTAAATAAAAAACAGAGCCAACCGGCTTAAAACATACCATGTAATTCAAATGTAAACCTAGTACAATTGTAATATAAAGCTATAATTGTTTATGAATAATAATATGTGTATTTTGTATCCGTAGGAACAAGTTCTCTTACCGGCATTAATTTCCTTCGTGTGCCCCTCAGGTAACATCCTAAAGACCTTGATAATGTTCGCGCCAGCAGTAACCAGGCACACTTCGTCATTGTTGAAGAAGCAGCAGCTCACGGCGTGCTCAATGCCCGTGGCTGGATGCGTTTGTCGGCAAATCGAAAACATTTTTGCAACTCTATGACACTTTTAGGTTATGTTAGTAAACTGTGAGATCTTTATAACTAGTCGTCTACATAAAACTAAACTCCTTCCTAGTAAATATTACATTATTATTTTTAAAACTTATGTGGCACTAAATAATTGTTGCGAATTAATTTACGACCAACTATCAACAACGCTTATTTGACACTTGTATGTCTGACAATAATATGCGTTCTGAAACCAGGATGTCAAAAGTCATTATATACGTTCAGAAACATATTATCAGTTTCAGTCCTATTGTTTTGAAATATTTACTATTGTTATTTACGTTTGTTTTTTGTTTTTTTTAGGACTAACATCATTAAAGCCTAAAATTTTCACTGATGAATTTCACGAGGACCAATCCCTAGAAGTTGACATCCACCTGCAGACCCGTCACAATGGTCATCACGGGCTGGGGGTTGTTCAACACAGTAAAATACCTACACTGTTTTCTCGTAATGTGGATGCCACTCAAGAACCTTTTCACAGTGACACATCGGCTAACGCTTCTAGGAACTATAATATGCCCTGCCCACTGCCACTTCAACTTGTACAATGGGCTATGTCGATCACTCTTGTTTTCCTACGGATATCATAGTTCCGGAGGTCATCGCGTAGGGAAACATTTAATACAGCAAAAGCACATAGAGCAAAACTTGAGCCTATTGAAGCGCGACCACGTTTCGCTTCGTTAGACGTAAAAGATGGATAATAAATATTTTGAATAACTTCTATGGCTCCTCAATTAACCATGATACATAAATACATGCATCAACTAGCTTTTCCCGTATAGCTAAAAGGCACAAGCCTGTTTTTGGACGCAGATGGCCTTCACAGTGTAGCTCGGAGGAATCCCTCCGAGCAGTGTAGCCTACTTTCCACAGTTTCGCCGACCAAGTGGCGAACGCTTTCAGCCAAATACTCACAGAATACTAAATAAACCTTTCGCCTAACATAAAATCTACTGTTTCACTCACTATACGCAAGTTCACAAACGCAAATGCTTTGCCCACCCTTACACACTGATATCTTTCACTTCGTGTATAACAAAATACTCAGAGACTAATGAGCAAAAGTATCATACATAAGTATCTTTGTTTTTCAATATGACATTTCACTATGCGGTTTCCGCGGGATTCGAACCCAATACCAGCAATCGAAACTTTACGCTCGGACCACTAAACCAATAGGTATTTTTATGTTACAAAGTGTACAGGACGGTCAGGATCTGGTAAGCCAGATGGTAAGTGATACGCCTGACCATGACGGAGCGATTAAAGGAGACCAACAACGATAGACAGTTATTATTCTCCATCAATGCCACACTGCGCCTGTCACCCGAGACATCAGATGTTAGGTCTCTTATACTACCCGATTATTTTACTAGATACAGTGCCCTTATCCCGAAACATAACTAATAGTGCTTATCACTTCTATTTCACAGGACGATATCTGGGACTGCGGTGGTACCTACCTACTCAATACCAAGTCTACCACCTAGTTAAATGAAAATACAGAAGTAAACCATGTAATATTTATTTTAAATCATCTAAAAACACATGAGAAAAATAATTCACATTTAAAAAACTAAGTGGAGGCAAATTAAAACCAAATCATTCGAATATTATCAGAAACTAAATTCAAACACACGATACTTTTACGTCTTTTACATTCAAATTTAATTTCTGATTAATAATTACTTAACTAGTTCTTCTATCTATGATAAAAAATCGGTGTTTCACTCATATATCGGGGATTTTGCAATGATTTAGGATTAAACCATCGAATGTCAATAATCCAGACCCCTTCAAAGGTTAATAAACTGGTATAGTATAAAAGTTAATGTAACAAAATTGTTGGGTATCAGTTAAAATTATAACATGTGAACTTTGTTTTAACAAAATACCAAACTGATATGCGTAATTTATGTCCTGTTGATGCTTCAATAAAACTAGTAAATATACCGAATCAGGAATGCTATATTCAATACATTTTAAAAACAAAATGATTTAAGATATAATTGTTTACAATTTGCTTTATCTACATTTTACAAGGCTCCATTGGTTACCTCCTCAATGGTATATTTTTTAACACAGAGTGCTTTGACTGAATCTATTGTAATCAGTAAGATCGAAACTATGACTGCCACATAAAAATACATCGTAGTCGTCTTTAATTAATACAAATACACAGCTCTTTTTCTATATTATTTAGAGGTACACACAGCGCCCTCTAGCCCCAAATAAGTGATCAACTTGAATTATGGGAATTCAACATATAAATGTAAAATATATATGAAATAATGATTAAAATACATCTTCTCACCACAAACACTGGCTATAAACATTATTTTATACGAAAAACTTAAAAAAAAAGTTCTACAAGCTATTTTAAAAAATGTTATGTTGTTTATTGAAATAATTCGTTTTTAAAGTTTCAAGCATGGGTTAATAATCCAAAATATGACGTCATAGGTTCACCATACCGATAAATCATTTATCACTATCTGTTCAAACCCTATAATGGGAAATCAGTCAGGTTCAAATTAACACCCTGTGCAAAAAAAGCTAAGGTCACAAAACAAAGATTCCCAGTTATCTCATACAGTGATGAACAAATTCACATTACAATAAAAATTTAAGAAAAGCAAAATAAAATATTATGTAAAGAAAAAATATTATATTATGTAAATAATTTTACCTACTTGACTGATTTTGAACAGGCTTCAAACATATGCCATAAACACAATTTACTGTTTCACTATATTTAAAATAGGCCATGTAAAGATAATTCATACATTTTCTATATAAAAAATAGGTTGCTATGGCAAAGTACGTTAAGTTAATGTGATAAAACTTGAATCCAGCTCCAGTATTTGTGCATGGACAAATTCACCCATTTTCTTACCATCAACCATTAGTGTTACAGACACATAAAACAAATAATGCATAATAAATAAATAAATTAGGTTTTAAAAATTTAAATTAATAAATAATTGTATTGTATTATTTTTATTAAAACAGCCTTGTAATCAAGCCCCAGTCAAGTCAAAAGCAGGTAAAATTCAAACTAAACTTACACATGGTGCATATAACAAAACACAAAATTTGATTTTCATTAGCGCTTATATAAACAGTCGTTCCAAAAATCCAGTCAATAAGAAATCAGTCTTAAACCGTTACACATTTTCATCTGTATGGTGTTTTCGTTATTTTAATCCAAAATTTCACATTCATTTGGTATAATGCACTGGACTAATGTTTGGAGATACTTTTCCAACACCAAATTTTATCGTTTGGGAACAGTTATCCGTAAAGAGTTACTATTTAGTCAGGAATGAAATTCTTTGGTTTTGGTTTACTAAACTCCTATAAGGCTTCCACTACCTTGAGTAATGAGTAACCAACTTTACTAATCTCCCTCAATGAGAGCAAAATGAGAGCAGAGTTACATGAAGTAAGTTTCTATTACTGTTGTTTAGTAGAAAAATGTTCTATTATAAAACACCATACATCAGAAAACTCCTCGCTTCATTGTTCCCATTAATACTCGTTCCTCTCCGCAGACTTGCACATTTCTTCTAAAAGCTGTTCAAACTCTAATACTGAGTTCTCATGCAATTGTAGATCCTTCGAAAGGTCTTCCTTGTGCGCATCGGTTGCTTCTTTGACATCGCTCTCTTTCGACGTCGCTACATCCTCCGACAATTTGAGATGAGGCGCGTTGAAAAAGTCTTTGTAAAACTCCGCCAGCTCCCTTATGGGATGATTGTCGGCGAATGGAAAATACAACAGCTTCAATGGAGGCTCATTTTCGCTTCTGAATCCGGAAAACTTTTTCGGAGGCGATTCAAAGGATATAGGACTTTTAGCAACAACCTCGTCCGAATCTTGTGTGCTTTTACACTCCGTCGGTGTGACTTTGGTCGGGCTCTTCGGTTTACTGCGTCTTCTACATTTCGGTATCGGTATTTTGGTTAGAAAATCTTCGATTGCTCTTTTCACTAACTCTTCATCGACAAACGCAGCAAGTCTCAGCGGTTTGTTCAAATCAACTGGTTTGAGGGGTTTAAACTCTTTCTGCTGTTGTTCTTTCTTTTTTTTCGACTCGAATATTATGTGTTTAGGGCTCAGTTCGAAATGGTCACTCTTCAATAACAAAGTTTTGTTCTTCTCCGATCTGTTTGGTGATATGGAAAAGTTTGTACGGTATTCCACAGAGAAACAAATACCGCCTAATGGTGTTTTCAGTAAACCGGCTTGTATTTTCTTTACTGAATCACCTAGCGCTCTCGTCTTAGGTTTCCCATTGTAAACTCTGTAAAATATCGTAAATGATTCTGTTCTTTGTTTGCGGGATAGATGATAAGCTGGTGTTATTCTTGTGATCGTAATAAGCGACTTTAACAATATGCCCATTCTGAAATAGACCGTGTTCATTGCTTTTAGTGAGGTGTCGAATTGTGTCTCGTCCAACTCCAATGTCCACAATTCTAGAACCATTTCATCGCCATCTTCTGTCTGAACTGATATCTCCACGTGTAACTGTGACCTGATTGTTTCCAACACCTTGTCGGATGGCAGAGCATTCTTTGTTGCTTGATTCACTTCTGGCGAATCAGGTATTTGTAGGTTGAACCAGTCCGAATCCGATGTTACAGATTTTGTGTTCGATCCAATTTTGACTCCCTTCCTGGATTCCACTATCACTTGTACGCCTTTATACGCTAGGAACTTTGTGAACTTTGTGAATTCGTTTATATCACTTATATTTGAGAAAGCAACTTCGGGTGCCATGTTTAAAAACTATATACACAGATGTACAAAATTTACAAGGTTTTTGGCTTCTGGCTTGCTGGTTTACTCTTCGTCAGCTATGCAGTTCTCTACGAGGTTCTCAAATTGGGGTTCTCCATTGCAGCTGCAATCCGCTCTTTGTCGTTGATCTGTTTGTTGACTGAAACAAATAAAAATCATAATTTAAATACCAGTCTATTAACGATATAGTATGGCTATGGGGCGATTCATCAATACAACCAAAATCCTGAACATACATTACATATTACCAATTGCATTCTGATCCCCGTTTGAGGTACTATACTATGGGCAGCAGTCAGAATGTATGCTGAATGAGTAATATAAAGCTAAAGATAGCAAACGATTTGATAATAAATTGATTCCACCAGCACAATTTTTTTCAAACAATTCGCCGTAGAGAGGGGCTGCAAGAGTGCAACAAAAGAGTTTGTTGTCGATATACCATCTATTCGTACAAAAAAGTTCGGTTCTTCATTCATCGTCCGAACTGCAAGGCAGTGGAATGACGTTCCTGCGTCTCTTTCCCGATACATACAATTTAGGGGATGGCAAGGCAAGAGTAAATAGGCGTTATTTGAGTTGACATGATACACCTTAGTTGCACTTCACTTTGCACCAGGTGAGATAGCAGTCAAAACCTCACAAATTTTTAATTAATGAAAGGAGTAAACTATCTGGCATAATTGACACAAAATTAAGGAAAAGACAAGTGTGGGGGAGCCACATTGCGGCACGAAGTGTGCGAAAGGGCCGGTTCAAATAAAACTCTCTTCAAACTACGCGAACGTTGTCTCGCCAAGTGATTGAAGTTACCGGAGGGCTTTGAATCCCTTTCTCCTCCAAATATCACCTTTTCCCTTATACAAGTTAGGCAACACACCCTTTGCTCCTTAGGAGTTACGAGTGTCCATGGGTGAAAGATATAACTAACTTCAAGTGAACTATCTACTCATTTCCCGGATTAAAACAGTAGCAGTAGGGCCTGTAGCAAATTCTGTCAAAGGCTGGTTTTGATCGCAATCTATTTTAATTTTTATTAAATATTTAGAAACTTCAATTTATTGGATTTAACATGAAGCAACAGAGTTTTAGATATTTTTACCTAGTGAAGCCTAGCCATATTACCCAAGATATTCACGCTTAAGACATGCAAAATCATTTACGCTCCTTTTAGTTTTTATTCTATTGTGGTCAAACAGGTATTCTACTTGTAGCGCGAGGCCCATAGTGTTTGCTACTCTTGCTCTATGGCTAATCTGGCCCTGTGTCTATCTATGAAAAGAACAACAGTATTCATAGAACCCAGTAATACAATTTACCAACAAGAAAAATAAACATCTAATCTTGTCTCATACAAGTCATACATATTTATGATCTAGTATGAATAGTTGTTGACAAGTAACCCACATTCCCATTTTGTTTCCTTCCTTTGCAGATCTTACGCATTTTATATTTACAAGGAAAAATAATCATACATTTTTTTGGTGTGCGCAGATGGATCTCATTATGAAAGAAAGAAAGAAATGTATTTTTCAAAACATGTGTCATAACATATAACATGAATGCTCGTCTTAAATAGTTAATTGGGTACCAACATGTTTTGCCAACAATGGCGTGTAAAATATTAATATAGGAACAATGTCAATTTTTAAGAATTAAAAAGAATATGTCATTAAAATAATAAACATGTCATAATTAAAATTCAATACTACTGAAAAAATTAAATTAATTATAACATTATACAATTTCTATATGAATTCATTTTATTATAGTATAATTAAAAAAGTCATCAATGCTGTAGTAACATTTGTCTATTAAAAACATTTTAAGATGTATTTTAAATAAATTGGTATTGAGCTTTTGCAACCTCTGAGGAATCTTGTTAAATATCTTGTGCGCCATGCAAATCACACTTTTATTTAATAATGTGGTTTTGGCTGTATGCAAACATAATCTATCGCCACCAGGACGATTCCTAGTAACAGCATCCGACAACTTCGGGAACAAGTGAGGATTACATTTCACAAACACCGCTACCTCGTATGTATGCAACAAGTATAAGGAATTCTCAGAGCAGAACTTAAACCTGGGGTCTTGCCATTATCGCTTAAAACAGTATTACAATAATAGATTTATTATAATAAATAGATTATTACAGCTAAGATAGATCCTTAAAATATTAATGTATTTTAAATTTAGATTTTACAATGGGTGGCAAGTTATGATACTAAAATTTTATTTTAATCTAAGCATGGTAACCTTGCATCAGATGGGGAGCGTCACAGATTTCACTATTATACATGTACATGCACAATACTCACAACCACATCCATATTATTAATACGTTATTTAGAATTGTTACACAAATTGTATTTATTATTATTGTATTAGTAATATTAATATGTAGTTATTGATTTAAGTATTTTTAGCAGCAAGATCGTTCGTGCGCCGACTCAACGGGGCTCACTGAAAATCGGCGCCAGGGTTCAGTATTGGTGTCCCTGGCTTATACTGAGTGAGTCCATTTGATTCAGGCATCGTAGCATGTGTTGTTTCTGTGTTCTTCTTGAATTTCATTATTTTTATTTTGATTTGTTTATTGTGATATGTTTACATGTGATTATGTTGCCATGCATTGGATAAAAAAATGTTTTCTTTATTTCTTTCTAATAATATTAATGTATTTTATATTTTAGCAAAAAATATTTTTTCTAAAGCTTTACAATTAAATGGATTATTGTAAAAAATATTAAGAAGTAGCCATTTAATAAGAACAACTTAAGTAGTTGAGAGTGCAGATATTGATTGGGTTTCATAATATTGCCCGTAATATCACTCATATTATTTTCTTTCTTTGAGATAATTAATTCAATGGTCAGTTCGCTCACCCTGGTAGTAAGTGATACACCTGAACATGACACATACAGTGTTGATGGGAATTTATAACAAGTGAAAAAAGTAATATTCAACAATGCATGGATACAAAAGTATCAGGACCCTTAATAACAGGTTTTATGTATAATTTAATATTAACCAAACCGATAAATGGGGTCACCTGTGTCATTGAAATTACGTTTGTCACAATTCATAACTATTCAGCTGATAAAGTTGCAAAACAGAGCACTGGTATCATTTAAGTTAATGTTGTAATACTATGTCTGATTATATCAATACCTGAAATTACTATTTATTGTTTACAGTAACACTTATAGAAACTGAGTAATTTTAAATTATACTCAGTAATTTTACTGTTTAGTATCTTCAACCAAAACATGAAGTGCAAAATTCTATTTCATGGACACTATTTGACACTGCAGTGGTACCACCTAGAAAAAAGCACTAAAAGCTACTCTGGCATTTTATTTGTAAAAAATGTAATAATTACAGGAGACATAAACATTAATCTCAGATCTAAGAATTGTGAACTCTCCCATGAATATAGAAATAGAGTAAATTATCTCAACATGCTTTCAGAATATGGAATACTTCCCGGTCATACGTTGCCAACTAGAGGACAAGCATGTTTAGACCATTTTATGTTAAAATTAAAAAACAAAAAAGTTTCAGCATTCGTTGCAGTACTACAAACCAGTACCACTGACCATTTTACTACTTTCCTATGTTTGTCAAAAACTAAACCCACTTCAAAATCGAATAAAACTACAACCTTATTAGATTATGAAAAAGCTCAAAAACGTTTACAAGAAATAAATCTGGCAGAGTTATTATTCTGCAAAGAGCCTAATGAGTTAATCGATCGCCTTTTACAAAAACTAATAGATTCTATCAAAAATAATACTATTACAGTTACAATACCGAGGAGTAAACGTATTATAAAACCGTGGATTACTAGAGGAATACTAAGATGTATAAATAATAGGAATAAGTTACAAAACAAATTAAAAAAAGATCCGCATAATGAAGTATTAAAAATAACATATGTTAGATATAGAAACTATTGTAATAACTTGATAAAAAAACTAAAAAGACAGTATGAAAGGGAGCTTCTTGCCAAATCAGTTAATGACAACAAATCACTTTGGAAAAACATAAAAAAAATTACGTATTCAAACCAATGCAAAACTACAAACACAGAACTTTTGAATTCCAAACCCTCACCATCTGAGTCTGCAGATTTTGTCAATGAGTTTTTTGTAAACATTGGTAAAAATCTATCTAAACAAATTCAACCTATCGCCAGACATTCCATCAATACTATAACTGGAACTCTACCCTCACAAATGAATTCTCTCGTACTTCTTGAAACTGATTGTCAAGAAGTGGATAGTGTCTTGATGAGTCTTAAGTCGAATAGTGCGCCTGGCTGGGATGGGATTCCCACTAAATTTTTAAAATTTGTGAAAAATGATGTCGTTCCCATTATAGCTCATCTTGCTAATCTTTGTTTTGCCAAAGGTATCTTTCCTGCCCCTCTTAAACAATCCATTATAACTCCAATACACAAGGATGGGGATAGGGAGGACGTTAACAACTACAGGCCTATATCTGTTCTGCCTTGTATATCAAAAATTTTAGAAAAAATAATTAATACTAGACTACTTAATTTCCTTAGTAAGTACAGCATTTTATCATCATCACAATATGGGTTTAGAAAAGGTATATCTACAGAAGATGCTGTTACTTCTTTAACATCACTGGTTATAGAGCAAATAGATAAAAAGAATAAATGCTTGACAGTATTCCTTGACATAAAAAAAGCCTTTGACACTGTCTCTGTCCCCATCCTTCTGGAGAAGTTGTCAAATATTGGTATAAGAGGTACACCATTAACTCTTTTTAAAAGTTATCTTTCTGATAGAAAGCAAAGAGTTAAATTGGAACAACATATCAGTGGTGATGCAGAGGTGACATGCGGCGTACCACAAGGCAGCGTATTGGGCCCAACCTTGTTTTTAATTTATATAAACGACCTTTACAACTTGAAAATTAATAATGCGCAAATTTTTTCGTATGCGGATGATACCGCTGTTGTATTCGCTGGTAAGTCCTGGGAAGATGTCAAAAATAGTACTGAGATGGGAATGGCTCAAATTTCGACATGGTTAAACTATAACTTACTCTCACTGAACACCTCCAAAACCAAGTACATGTGTTTCAGTATTTATGATAAAAACCAGCCTGCCAACACTTTTCGTCTGAAAATTCACCAGTGCAATGATGCCGGGAATTCACACTGTAACTGTCCTAACATCGACAAAGTCAGACACTATAAATATCTTGGTGTTGTTTTGGATCAGAGGTTATCCTGGTACCCTCATCTAGAACAGCTTGCTGGGAGAGTTAGAAAATTAACTTGGGTCTTCCGCACATTAAGACATGTGACTCCAGGGAACAGTAGCGCAAATATAGATAGAAATTATTCAAAGAACCTACTAAATAACATATATATTGCCTTAGTCGATCTATTTTGGCGTACTGTATTCCAGTTTGGGGTGGCGCGGCAAAAACCAAGTTTATAGAGATTGAGCGATCGCAACGTGCCTTAATTAAGATTATGTATTTTAAACGCATAAAATACCCAACTGATCAACTCTACCGAGAATGTGGGTTGCTCTCGGTAAGAAAATTATTTTTAAGGCAGATAATATTGAAAAAGCATAGATGTTTACCATATGTTACAAATAGAAAGGATAATAGAAGAAATTATAATGTAGCAATAGGTCCTAGAACTAAAACAAA
This sequence comes from Leucinodes orbonalis, assembly GCA_019425675.1. Taxonomy (NCBI): domain Eukaryota; kingdom Metazoa; phylum Arthropoda; class Insecta; order Lepidoptera; family Crambidae; genus Leucinodes; species Leucinodes orbonalis. The sequence goes on from PQWD01012426.1 coordinate 20,086, forward strand.
ATTTGCTGTCATGCAATACAATAATCTTTCGGCAGTTATCTACAATAAAGTGAACAAAGAACTAAGCATTTACTCTAAACAGTACACTGATTGCAAAAGGAGCATACTTGAATGGTTGAACTTCTTGGATTATGAGAAAGTAGAGACATTCCTACAAAAAATAAAATATCAAAATATATAAACGCACAGATATACACATGAGCCCACGCACATGCACACACACACACACACACTCATACTCTCTCACACACAAACACACACTCACACTCTCTCTCTCACACACACACACACACACACAATAATATAACTTCATAAATAAAGTAGCCTAAACCTTTAGTATAATCTTGTATAAACTTTGAGCATGGTTGTGATAAATTATATAATTGTGTATGCTAATGGAAGAGCGGAGTCACCTGATACAGGCATTATTTGCTTAAAAGGGGACTCCGGCCACTAATATTGTAAACTTGTACATTTTTTTAACGAAATAAAAATTATTATATTATTAATTATTAAAAGCGACCCGCCTCGCACATTTATCGTTTAATGGATCGAATGTCATTAAAATTTCATCGCCCGTGGAGTCGCTTTAATCAGATTCCAGATCCGAAGCAGGACCAAAATAAAATAGAGCAATCGCAGGATTGAGATTCAATAATATGAGACCTAGAGACAACTGCGAATAAATCGATGTCTAATGAAAAACCACTTATAAATTCTGGCGGCATTTTAATGTTCATCCTTGCAATTATTTAATCGATCATTTCACTTGCGCTTTCGTATTACAAATGTAAACTTTTTTATATCATCATCATCATCAGCTCATTAAACGTCCCCACCGAGGGGCACGAGCCTACCCGTATAGGGTAATTAGGCCTTAGTCGTCCACGCGGGCCCAGTGCGGATTGGACGACTTCACGCACAACCTTTGAATTTCTTCGCAGGCGTGCATGAAGGTTTCCTCACGATGTTTTCCTTCACCGTAAGAGCGTCGGATAACGTACATATATTTTCGAAAATTCGAAAACACATTGGTACGTGGCGGGATTTGAACCTCGGCCCTCCCGGTAGGAAGACGACAGTCCACACCATTGAGCGACCGACGCTCATTTCTTTAGTATATATTTTTATATATACTAAAAAAAACTGATGTGATGAAATGCGGATTGCCCGACTTCGCGCACAACCATCGAATCTCTTCGCAGCCGTACGGAGATTTCTTCACGATGTTTTCCTTGGAATTGATTGATTCCTTCACTTGGGTAAACCTACATATAATTTCAAATACTTCTTTGAAGTTAATTTAATGAATGTTACCAGTCTTTCACTTCACGTATCTATGGGCGTTTGACAGTTTGACTATGCACAGATTCAGATTGATAATGCTTAAGCTACGAAAGAGCATGCATGTCAACAAAGTAAATACCGTTACGGGTTCAAAAGTGGAATTTCTTCTATATTTGTACCAATCGTATCGTACATGTACATTTATAATAATAATTGAATCGTGTCGAAAGTCCAATATCGTATTCAAGAGTTTTGATCAGTGTTGCCGAAGTATCGAAATTTTAGTATCGATAGTTGACCTCGAGAATTATCAATACTATCGATAGGCTTTCTGATAGCATCAAAACTATCAATAGTACGAAGCAAACGTATCGATAGTTAATTTAACAATATACTTTGATTGTATCGAAAAAATGCTTATGTTTCTGTTGGGAAATATTTGCCAAAAAATTTAATGACAATAATTCGTATTGAGAATAATAATAATTGAAAACGTCGGTGGCTCAGTGGCGTGGACTGTCGCCTTCCTACCGGGAGGGCTGAGGTTCAAATCCCGACACGTACCAATGTGTTTTCGAATTTTCGAAAAATATATGTACGTTATCCGACGCTCTTACGGTGAAGGAAAACATCGTGAGGAAACCTTCATGCACGCCTGCGAAGAGATTTGAAGGTTGTGTGTGAAGTCGTCCAACCCGCACTGGGCCCGCGTGGACGACTAAGGCCTAATCACCCTATACGGGTAGGCTCGTGCCCCTCGGTGGGGACGTTTAATGAGCTGATGATGATAAATTCGTATTGTATGTATTCAACAACTCACAATAAGTCAAAAACAAAACTTAAAAGAAGACATTAAAGTCATTCAAATATAAAGGAATATAAAAGACACTGCCAAAAGAGGCCAGCAGCGTCGGCAACAGTATCAATAGTTTTAGTTTTACGGGACTATCGATAGTATCGATACTATTGCTTCTGACTAATGTCTTAACTATCGATAAGTAGTATTTTTTTATGTGAAAAAGTAAACAGGACGATCAGGACGCTCACCTGATTGTAAGTGATACGCCTGGCCATGCCAGAGCTTCATTGAAGGAGACCAACAACTGATAGATAGTTTCTATTCTCCGTCAATGCCGCACTGCGCCTGACACCAGAGACAACAGATGTTAGGCCTCTTATATCCTGTAATTTTACTAGCTACAGTGCCCACATTCCGAAACACAAAAGTGTATAACACTTCTGTTTCACGGGACGATATCTGGCACTGCGGTGGTACCTATCTAGACAACTATCTAAATTATAGTCTTCCACCGAGTAAAAGTAGATTATACTTAATTATCGATAGCCCATCGATAGACTATCGATAGTGGACTATCGAGCAACACTGGTTTTGATGGATTTGAATGGCGTATTATCCGGGTCGCCCGTACTCGCGGCATTTGATTGTGCTCGACGGTGACTCGTCAAAATAAAACGATTCGAACAACAATAAAAATCCTTCAATATCGTACACGCAAACGGGAAGGTTGGCGTCTATCAATTTTCCCTTTTCACGCCCGTCGTTACTCCGATGGGAAAATTATTATGAGCCGAGAACTCGAAACGCTCGTCTGCCAATTTGGCCATCATCCGGTCGGAGCCGTGATAGGAATGTAAGAAGTTGGACGGCTCGCGCCCACCGCTCCAGTTTCACCCTAACATTGGCAAACTTTCCGTCAAACACATATTTTCTTATGAAGACATTGACATGCATAGTAACGACAAAAAGTTGCACTTCAAACTTTTTGTTATCTTTGTGAAAAGTTAGCAATATTGTAGGAGCTCAGGGTACCGCCATTTCGGTAGCCCCCCGAAGCATAAACTGTTAATCAAAAAAGTGTTTGTTTCTATGATATTCATGATAAAGTAACATTTAAGAGCAATTTTCATGATAAGAGATTTGTTGCTTTATGAAAACATTGTATTATTATTTGACATCCGTATACACAACGCCATCTAGCCCCAAGTTAAGCGTAAAGATTGTATTACGGGTACTAAACAACGGATAAACATACTTATATATATTTTTTGTAAATACATACATATTATACATAGAAAACACCCGACAATATCAGACATATTCTACACACAAATATTTATACTGCAAAGGGATCGAAACCCTTGGTGTAGTAGCCGAC
>PQWD01012427.1:0-63737 GCA_019425675.1 Leucinodes orbonalis
ACTGCCAGGGATCGGTGTGTATGAAAATCTTTAGGGAAGCCTTTGTTAACTGTGGACATATGTGGTTGTAATGATGAAGTTGGTTATGAATTTTATTTAATACTAAGTTCGATATTAAATAAAGCACAACAAGGATTCAATTTGTTAGTAGCATTATTATAGCTAAGACTATTACTACAAATGCTTACTTATAAACAACTCTATTTTCACGATCACTAATATAACTTATTTTTTGCTACCAGTATGTTGCACTGCCTCTAATAACCTAGCAACAATAGAACATATACATATGTGTCATTGTAACAGCAGCGAAGTAAGGTCAGCTAGTTTTCACATTTGCTTTGTTCCTTTTTTCTATAACAAATAACAAGGTCATTCTCGTTATGGAATATGTTACAATGATCGATATCTCAACCAGTAATGTGCCTATTATTAAATAGACTGTACACAAATACTAAGTAGATAATACGGATGTAATTACCATCATATGTTTTTATGTTGCTACCTAAAAGAACACTTTAAAGCATTCACTTTTTTATTGTAACAGTAAAGCTTTTAAACTGGGCTATATATCGGAATACGGCTTTCATAATTACGATAATAATAATCACCAAAATAAATTCCATCCAAGAATCATAGACTAAAATATTTCAATTCATTCAACGCATGAATTTCCGCATCATATCAAACCCAGAAATTCAAGGAAAACTTATTTTATAGAAACAGTCGCAAAACATAAATTTTCGATAGCGGTTTATATTAAAATGTGTGAATTTCTTAATATATTAATACATATAATATACGTATTGGCTTTGTATTAAATAAATGCAGATCTCTAGAGCATCGGTGGCCCATTGGAGTGGACTGTAGTCATCCGATCTTGAGGGCGCAGGCTCAAATCCAAAACAATGACTTTTCGATTTTTCGAAATTATATGCACACAAGCATTGTTATGATCCATCAATTTTATAAGCAAAAGCCCGCATCAATTTTTTAAGTTGTTGCGGGCTCGTCACTGTAAGAGTTACAATACAACTGTTCACTTCAATTTCATAAGAACCTCCGTCATATGCCACAGTATATGGTACACAAACATTTACCTACATAAGCGCATCCGTCTTTACAATGTCACGGTGACCGAGATAATTGAGTTTTACAGCACCGTACTTTCGCCTTACGACCGTAAGCGGCGACACAGTGCCCAGAATCTGGCGTAATTAACTTAGTATAATGAATTATAATATGCCGTCGTGTACGGTAACTGCAGCATTAACACGATCAGTAAATTGCATTATAAAGCAAGGTAAGTTAGAACGTCTGTAGCTCATTGGTAGAGCGTCGGTAGCTCATTGTTGCCTTTCAATCTGGAAGGCACAGGATAAAAGCCGGCAACATACCAGTGCCTTTTCGAATATTCTAAATTATATGTACGTTATCTGATGCTCTTGGAGTGAAGGAACACATCATGAGGAAACCTACGCACGCCTGAAGAGATTCAAAGGTTTTGCGTGAAGTCTGCCAATCCGCACTGCGCGCCGCATGAACGATTAAGGTCCATACATCCTTTACGGGTAGGCTTATGCCTCTCAGTGGGGACGTTTAATAAGCTGATGATAGTGGCGAGATAAGTTTTTGTAATGAAATAAAGACAACTAAACTTAACTGCAAGACATTAAAATGAATTAAAGACTAAACTTAACTGCAAGACATTAAAATGTTAAACAAATTTGAATCCAGCAGTAGAATCTCATGAGGTTCTACTGCTGGATTCAAATTTGTTTAACATCATAGTAAACATGCATAGTAGTTTAATTTACAAAAATATATTATGACCGTCACGCAAACTATGCTTTAACTAAACTTAATGAATATATTACAATAAATGTTGTATGTTTTCTGACCCTAAAATTTATCTTTTGTACAAACTATTTATTATTTACTAATTTATTTCTTAATATGGATTCCTATCTGAAAATAAAGTTTATTATTAATATGTTTTAATAATATAAAAAAAATAAAGACATTAAAAATCTGCACCGTAAATTTGTATGCATCTTTTAATATAAAATAAATGTTGAAGTAGCAGACAGAACCCGATAGTAGAAAGACACTGTTGCTTTAAGAAACAAGGGATACGAAAGTATCATAAGCAATAATTCGTAATTAGGGAACAATCGCGTAACGAAGGTTAAATAAATACAGTACATAACTATGTACCTACCTAGGTATACATTTATAAAAACGAACATCTTTACTGGCATATAAAAGAAAAAAGTTAACGAATTTACAAGAAATTAAGACACAAACATGCGCTTAACAAGCAAAGGAGTTCCTCGCAGAATGCCATCAATCAAGTATCTTCACACGTGCTTTAATTCCATCAGTAGAGAGCAATCGCAATCGCTTGATGCCACGAATACCAGTGTATTGATGGGGAATGGCCAATGGAGCTATAACGAGCTGTAATTAAGTCGAAGTCATGGCATTCGCATATTGCACGTTCTTACCCTACAACAGCTCTCACGCGTGCTATAAGAAATTTCATGCAGTAAAATGTACCCTATATGTTGACCCAGAATGATCGCTATCATACATTTTCATGAAAATCGGTTAAGCTGTTTAGACGTGAACAGTTAAGAACCAGAGTTGAAGAAAAACAATAAAAGTATAGTATAATTTTCCGTTAACTGCCCTGCACACGTCACACGAGACGATAGATGTGAGATGCTTATACCGGTCATTTTACTAGCTACAGCATACTGAAGCACAGAAGTGCAAATCACTCTATTTCACGAGACGTTATCAGACACTATGGTGGCACCTACCTAGACGACAGAGTGTCGAGTCTACCACATAGTAAATGTAAGTAAGAAATCACTTTCTGAATATAAATTATCATCTTTAACAAATCATCAATAAATAAGTTCCATGGGTCAATTGATTATTTTATTTATAATACCTTATTTATTTTGATGAAAACAATACTAAACCTACGCAACCTACGCTTTTCTTACTTTGCACTGTCTTGCCCTTTCATGTTGTTAATTTTCTATGTTTGTGAGGTTGTCTGGAAGAGATCGCTCCAAGCGATAAGGCCGCCTGAATTGCATTATTTCCCTTCATTTGTTGTTAAATATGTATCTTTTTTTTGGTGTGCAATAAAGAATCATATCTATCTATCTATATCTATCTAAATATTGAGCCTGTAACGCCAAATTGATTAGGATTTCTGCTTCAAACAGGTTTCGCATCCTGCTATATAACAACTACTATCTCAGTTGAACTTCATCGCGACCTTTACCTACTTATACAAAGTGGTTACAATGAAAAATTATTTTCTAGCGCATGCCTGATATTTCCCAACCGGGTATGTCAAAAGCATAACTTTCAGCTTTCCATTGACGCTTTCGCAAGCAGTTATGGAGCAATAAATTGAATCGGACGCAATGAATGCCAGGAATTATTACTTATATTAATAACATGGACGAATTATAGAGGAAATTTATGAACAGACGAATCGTATAGGTACTGTCAATAAACTGACTTTGAAGGCTACTTTAAGAACATCAAGGGGCAGCATCCCTAATACATGTGAAAGTAGAACTTTGCTACTGTCATACCAAAAGCGTTTCTGATTTAACTTATACTTATTACATTCCTTTTCATGAAAATCATATTCACGACGACCCATGTAGTGTAATGGTCGAGACGTCAGCTACTACAATAAGGGTTCCGAGTTTGTTCCCAGGCAGAACATTTGTCGGCATGAACATGTTTGTTTGTAATGGTATGGTTGTTTTTATGCATTATATGATTTTCAAAATATATATCTATTAGTTTTTTATCAGTTCTTTAATACCTTTACTAGAAGCTCCTCGCTTTATATGGGGCTAGTGAAGCAGTGTGAATTTCAGTGGATTTATCAATAAAATATCCAGTCAAAAGAAATAACTATTTTTTTAATATATAATACATTTTTATTTAATTATTACCAGCCTATACAGTCCCGCTGAAGCGCACAAGTCTTCCCAGACAGCATGGTTTTGGAAATTTTAGGTCGTTTAAAGCTTTTCAGATAGTGTAATCAGTCAGTACGTCTAATATGTTGTAAGTTTTGTGGGAAGATTATTAAAATTTTTGCACTCCAATTAACCGATGAAACACATAGAAGCTTATTGAAACTTCATTATTGTAAGGGCAATTATCCCCAGCGAGTCTTTAACCATAAAAAACCTTTCACCCATTACCAATCCCATAGTGAATTGCTTCCGTCTCTGTAAAAACCTCTCAACAAATCACTTGAACATGTCAAATTAACTGACCGCGTAAATGGATGCTCGAAATCGTGACAATATCTACAATCCATTCCCTATCGTAAAAGAAAACCTTTCTACTAATTTCATTGCATTTATGTTCGAAGAAACATATTCATTGTGTGACACGGAACCATCCAAAGTCGCATCAAAAAACTGCCATTGTGAGAAAACATTGCGAAAAACAAAAGTGACAGCGATGAAAGTTTGATTTTTTTCCACGTTCCCAGACCTTCACAATAGCGACGTTTGTAAACGAGATTATAACTCGTAACACTGAGAAAGTGTTGCGCCATCGCTCAACTAAGCGTCTTAAATAATTTGAGATGACGCTATGTAATTAATTACGGGTGGGCTTTCGCTTTCGTAGGTTTACGCGTGAGACCAGACTCGAATGATTAGACCGCTAATATGTTCGCCTTTTTCGTGGACCCGAAAAACATGAAGTGTTTGCGTAATTGCCGTAAGATAGCGTGGAGGCGTAATGATATGTGATGTGTTTAGAATAGTTTGTTTACAACGAATGCAATATCTACATTACGACTGTAAATTCAAATGCTGTTATGCTCGTATAATTTCTATGTATGTTTTTTATCATTGTAGGTGTAGTAGTATATAAGTGCTAAAACACATATTGTTCCACAATGCTTTAATATTTATACAACAAAAAAATATAATTTTAAAAAAATAATAAAAAGTTAATGTTACAAATTAAAAAAAAACACTTCAACCACCAAAATAAAAAATTGTATTTAATAATTATTAATCATAATAAATGGTTTATTGCTCTAATAATACATTGTTACAATGGTTGGTTTAAAAAGCACCAATTCACATATATATATAGGCAGTAAATTTTATTCCATAATTTTTTATTTCATTTCATAGGTTAACAATGACCCAAGACATACCATATACACATGAAAATATCAAGGAGCAAAGAGTGTGTTATCTTCCCCTCGAGGGAAGAGAATTTTTAACCTCAAATGCACTCTGTGCAAAAAAACACTGGTAAAAGCTTATTCGTACCGAAATATGGCACTTACCCATATGAACAAAGCTTCGCAATTGTTCAATTTGCTTTTTAAGCTAGTTGTCTTGGTATCTCTATACCTACAAGAGTAGAATACGAAGAGGAATATACCTGAAAACAAACAAAACATAAGTGTAGTAAAATATATATACTTACAAAATACTTTTCTAAAACAACAGATTAATGTAGAAAGCAGTGATCCCGAACTATCGATAGTTAACTATCCGTGGTTGATCTCGAGTATAACTATACTGTCAATGGGCCTATCAATAGTATCGATATTATCAATGCTATCGATAGCTTTGGCAATAGTCAGAAGCAATAGTATCGAATGTCAATTTGAAAATAAGCGTCAATACTATAGTTAAAATAAAAAAAACCTTCGGTATACTTTTACGGAGCTCAATCAGTGGCGGATTTACAAATTCGCCGCTAGTAGGCTAAAAATGTTTGCCACCCCTAATATATTTTGAAATTGAATACGTTACAAGTGTTTTTGGTGGATTACATTTATTCTGAAATTGGAACTTTATAATTTGTTAGTAATATTTTACATACAAATAACGGACGTAATGTGTATATATATATTATTACAAGTGTACTTTTTATTTCTATAAGATAAAAAATATTTGGGCTAAATTTGCCGGCCCTCTAAATCTGCCGCCCTAGGCTCCAGCCTACTTAGCCTATTGGTAAATCCACCACTGGGCTCAATAGTATTGATACTAATAGAAGTATCGATACTATTGCTTCGAACTATTGCAAAAACTATCGATAGTAGACTATCCAGCGACAACACTAGTACTAAGTCTCGGAGTAATTACTTAATGATATAGTACACTATATAGGTATAGGTACATTTGTATATGCCATATTTCAAAATACAACACCACTAACAAGAAACCAATCACAATTTAAACAGACAGTCAATTACTAGCCGCTGTTAAATCAAATCAGTAGTAAACTTTGCGTTACGCCGACATAAATTATTACCAGATAAATTCACTTTCGCCATGTCACTGTGACAGGCGACAATGTCAGCGTATTGCCTTGGCAGTGTTACCACAGACTATAAATAATTCGAATTACACATGAATGTTATGCTACAGCTACTATCTTCAATTATTACGACCACAACTGAACAAAAGCCTCCCCCTGTTTAAAATATGGTACAAGTGGATAAAATTATCAACATCAGCCTCATACCTATCAGCCTATAACGTCTTACTGCAGAGCACAGGCGTTCCCGCACTGTTTGTTCAAGGTGCCGTCTTATGCACGTTATCATCATTTTGTGGTTTTCTAGTGATTCTGCCTGGAATCTTCAGAATATTGCATTCTGATTCATCGAACTAGAACTCCTTGTTGAATTCCAACTCACGACCCACGCTCGGGATCGGTCCGCGTGGAAATCATTAGGGGAGACCTTCGTTCAGCAGTGGACATAATTAGGTTGTAATGATGATGATGATGAAAAACTTACTATCCCAAGTAGATACAAGTCGTTGCTGTATGCCCACCCGCCCTAGAGTACCTGCTGCATTTGTTCAATGTTTTTTAATGGTTGACAATACTTCTTTCTATATTTGCTAATAAGCACCACGATAGATGAGGTTAACTATGGCTCCTATTGTTGCTAAAGTAGTATTGTATCCTATGTTTCATTAAAACGCGTCTTCGTAGCTTTTATACTTAAGACTAAACGCGAATTGTAAGGCTCGTACGTAAACAAATTAACAAGGCCAAAAGAAAGATCTCTAAAACTTATCTCTTTAATTACCTCTATGTAATACGATGGCATGAAGCGAAATGATCCGATAGACCCAAGTAAACCTCATCTGCTAATACCGGACAATGTTTATGATCTTAAAGAACTATGCCTAGTAGTATACTTACGTATCTACATATACAATGAATTTAACAAGCAATATTTAAGTATACAAACATGACTATATTGATTGACACCATATATTTCGTCTTCCCAGTAAGACTTAAAATTTCACAATTAACAAAGTTGTGATCGAATCCATTATATTTGACAAAACCAATTAAAATAACGACCGAATATGATTGATAATTGTAATAAGCGTAAATCGAGCAGCTGATTTGAAATTTGGAACTAAATAATAAGTGCCATAAAAACAATTTGTCTGAACACTCGATTTAATTGGCATGTTGCTTAACTCTAAAATGTTGACAATTAGCAATGACAAAGAACGTAGTTATCTAAAGGCCAAAGACTTAAATAGGTATAAATATTTCAATGTAAGTATGCTATTCCTACCGTTAAATATATATTTAGATATCCACTGACATTCACTCAACGCCATCTAGACCCAAGTTAAGCGTGAAGCTTGTATTACGGGTACTAATCAATTTTTTGTAATTACAAATATATTATACATAGAAAACACCCAGACCAATACAAAAAGACATGTTCATGCACACAAATGTTTGTACTGCCCGGAGGTCGCACCCGAAACCCTTGTTGTAGTAGCTGACATCACAACCATTACACCAAATTGGTCGTCGAATTGCTTAATTTAGAAAGCCATGCCAAAAACATACCGATATTAAAAATTTATTATAATATGACCAATGTCTCTCAGGGTTGGGTTACATGGACCTGAAATACATCATGCATTTAAATAAATACGTAATGAGTTTTATGTAATTTAATTACTATACTTGTTGGCAAGAATAATATTAACTATTAGTACGTATGGTATTTACGAGCAGAATATCCCCCCAAAGCATATTCTCACTAAGAAATTTAATTATATTTACAACGTGGTGTAACGAGCATTATAATTCACAAATGCGACGTAACTTTACTTGTTAGCTGTTAATTGCATGTATTTCGAAACAAAAGTAAGAGTGACCTTTGTAAAGCTTTGTTCACATTAAATTAATTGATCAATGATGTCGTGCTTGTTGTGATATTTAAAGTACAATATATTTTAACATGTCATTTGTTAAGGTAGACATTTTTAATTGGATTCATGATACGTAGGGTCAGAGCAATAATGTTTAAATATAATTGTGTTTTTAATGTTTGGAATTAGACTCTAATTGGTAGAGTTCAATGGAGGTTTGATTATCAGGGATCACCAAACCTTACTATTGTTTTAGTGTCAACAAATCCCATTCGTTCAAAAGGTATCAATAGATTTATTTAGTGAATAGCATTTACTTGTTTTTAGAAAGATTTACCACCCTATATTCCCTGAAAACCTACCAATGTTTCTAAAAACCTTACTTCTAAAAGTACTTATTATTTATGTCATAAGTGTACAGGACGGTCAGAACGCTCACCTGGTAGTAAATGATACGCCTAACCATAACAGAACGGCATTGAAGGTGACCAACAACTGATAAACAGTAATTATCCCCAATCAATGCCGCTCTGCGCCCAACACCCGAGACCACAGATGTTAAGTCTCTTATACCCGGTAATTTCACTAGCTACAGTGCTCTCATCCCGAAACACAAAACTGCATAACACTTCTGTTTCACGGGACGATATCTGGCACTGCGGTGGTAACTACCTAGAGGACTCAGTATCGAGTCTACCACCTAGTAAATAATAAATAGTAGATTTATAAATAGAACAAAAGAACTCTAAGTACATCTATACGAAAATCTAATTAGAATTACATATACTGGTCTTTCTGTACAATGTCCTATATGATAAGGAGATTGCTGACCTAAATAAGAACTGAATCGAATGCGACCACATTTATACGTTTTATCAAAACAGTTTAGTCATGTTCAAGTTGACATTTAGTATGTTCTTTACGGGATTTGTGATAACAAATGTCGAAACACGGCGACCTCTATGTGAGTTTAGAAATACAACATTTTTTTGCTGTATCAGTTAGGGGAATTTAATCTACCCATCATTTTTATTGACCTAAACTAACCTTTGAAGCCCTAAATAATTTTTGAAGGTGGTTTTTATAATTCCACCTGATTTACCTGAGGGAAAACCTGTATTAGGTCACTCGGTACCTCAGTTTAACCTATTTTTCCCGCCATGTTTCACTGCCTGTGAGTGAAAGTCAACCAAACTAACTATCAATTTAATATTATCTGTAACGCGTTTGAAAGAAGTAGCTTTTAAGCTAAATTTTACAAAAAACAAATAGATATCTTTACTGGTATTCGACTCTCTGTATGAGCGCCTAACCATCGTACACTCTGATACAATTTGAACGTCAAACCTACGCACTTCAAGGACATTAGAAGGGTCCATCTAGGTCTATCATCTAATGCAAGATGCATACTTCAAACGTCCTACGCGTCGGATCTACTTAAAGTTGTTACTCATAAGAATCAGAATAAGTTATCCCAAATGCAAACCAGTTGATATATTCGCATTTTTATTTTGATACTTGAACTATTATCATAAGGCTGGTATTGCAATGCGTGTGCTAGTACAACGCTCAGGTGGTATGCGCAGGCGCCGAAATGCCACGCTCTGCTCCGCCCGAAACGTTTTACAAAATGTCAGAATCGTGATTTTTGTCGTAAAATGTTTCGCAAATGTCTAGCCGCGTGCACTTTACTACAAATTGTTTGATAGCACATGGTGCAATATCAGAGGCTTGAAGGCTTAACCGTTGGTATGTTTATAGATTACTAAAAATGTGGTGAAAACATTATAGAGTTTTTGTTTGATTTCATTTTTCAATGTTAAAGAATGTAAAAATTTCTCATTAGATACACAATGACAGCTTCACGTGTCCATCGAAGCACGGTAACGTTTCAATAAACATATTGTTTTTGAATCCACAATGGAGCATGTTACGGCCTACTATATTTCCTTTTTACACACAGTTTATTAAGTACGTATTTTTGCACCCATTTTCCTGTTACGATAGCATTAGCTTGGCTTGTTAACCTGTAGCATGAGTTGATTATAAATTCAAAGATCTAAAACCCCTCACAAAGAAAGGGTACTACACAATTGATTAATATTTATCGGATAAAGATACGTGGGGCCCTATGAGTAAGAACTCATAGTGTTCCAGTCACAAAACCATAGCAATAAATTATTTTACAATTACTGCAATTAAAAAGGCAAATGACAAAACTTTGTGGCTAATATTATCAATCAATCAATATTATCAAGACGCTATTGAAAGAAAGAAAGCTACCATTCGTTGAAGTGATGCGAATATTTAGTTTCTGATATAAAGTACGTAAGTAGAGCGTCGGTGGCTCAGTGGTGTGGACTGTCGCCTTCCTACCGGGAGGGCTGAGGTTCAAATCCAGACACGTACCAATGTATTTTCGAATTTTCGAAAAATATATGTACGTTATCCGACACTCTTACGGTGAAGGAAAACATCGTGAGGAAACTTTCATGCACGCCTGCGAAGAGATTCGAAGGTTGTGTGTGAAGTCGTTGAATCCGCACTAGGCCCGCGTGGACGACTAAGGCCTAATCACCCTATACGGGTAGGCTCGTGCCCCTCGGTGGGGACGTTTAATGAGCTGATGATGATGATAAAGTAAGTAACAAAACAGCCAAGCCATACTGCATATACAAGCCATATATAGAATTTCTTAAAGTAATTTTAGAGTTAGGCCGTGTAGATTCAGAAGTTTGGCTCTACATGAGATTTGATACATTTTCACACCGCAAACCTAATGAGGTCATTTTGGCAAAATTGCACATGTAATGTTTTTGGTGGGATCTCAGCTCTTTTTGTAAGTTGTTTTTTTATTTATTAATAAGATTTTCAATTACTCGCTACAGTACCGTGTAAACTATCGTGTCCTAATTCATTAAATTGGTGAAAACCCCCTCCCAATTTAGTGGATGGGGGCGAAAATCAGGAGTTTGTGAATTGTTTTGTTGGTTGTTTTAAACCTATATTACTCACCAAATTGCAGCTTTCAAGCAGTTCTTGAATTAGCTAAACATTTTGATGAACATCGGTGCTTCAGTGACGAAATCCGCTTTTATAGACATACATAAATTTTTAAGTATTAAAGCTATTCAATTGAGACTTTTTTAATGAGTTTATTATCGACATCATAATTAAATAATAAATAAATAAATATCTGTATTATGGGTACTAAACTACGGATAAACATACATATTATACATAGAAAACACCCAGACCATTACAAACAGACATGTTCATGCACACAAATGTTTGTATTGCCCGGGGATCGAACCCGGAACCCTTGGTGTTGCGGCCGACCTCTCAACCGTAACACCAAATAGTCGTCATAATAATTGTCCTGAGAATATGGACTATCCGGTAAATCGGACCAATTCAATGAGATTTAAAAAAAACGACGAAACACTTTGAGAAAGGTAGTGCCATTGCGCTTCACATGGCTCATCTTGGCGTGGACACCGTGACACAATGACAGGATATAAGACAGTTTGAGACACATTGGCTGCAACAGAACACGACACGATGTCAATGCACAATGCAAATGCCCTCGGTTTCCAATAGAACTAGGCGACATTAGATCGCGAATCTCCCAGCTAATGCGGTTATAATGCTGCCATTATGGTACAAACCAAAGGGGAAAGTAGGCGGGGTCATTTATATACCCACGTCACTTATCGACCATACAAATATAACAGTCAGAAGTTATGACGACCCGTTTGGTGTAATGGTTGAGACGTCGTCACCAAGGGTTCCGATTCGATCCCCGGGAAGTACAAACCCTTTTGTATGCATGAACATGTCTGTATTGATCTGGGTGTTTATGTATAATATGTATATATTTCCAAAAAATAATACATAAGTATGTTTATCAGTTGTTTAGTGATAATAATATTACAGGCTAAATGCTTAGTTTGGGGCTAGACGGCGCTGTGTGAATGTCAGTGGATATTAATTTATTTATTATATAGTTAACATCTCTACATCGTCATAATTTTAAAAATTTTGATATTATTATATAATAGGCTAGGCAATTTGTATGGTTTTACAATAAGCTTATTATTACTAATACTAAAACTAAGTCATCTAGGTAGGTACTACCGAAGTGCCAGATATCGTCCCGTGAAATAGAAGCATAATATAAGTGTTTTGCACTTCTGTGTTTCGAAATGATGTTACTGTAGCTATCTCCTGAAAATAAAAAATAATAAATAAATTTCCATACATCACCATCTAGCAACTTCAGCGTGAAGCCTGTATTATGGGTACTAAACAATGGACAAACATACTTATAAACATATTTTTTGGTAAATACAAGTATATTATACATAGAAAACCTCAATAAACGGATATGTTCAAGCACACAAATGTTTGAACTGCCCGGGGATCGTATCCGCCTGGTGTAGTAGTCGACGTCTCAACCGCTACACCAAATGAGTCGTCAAATAATGATAATCGACTCGTTCACTTAATAATAAAAACTGTAATATAGTAGGGCGTTTTCATGTATGACAAAATGTCATTTTAATTTGCCTAAAACGCATACACTACTCATGCGGGCTCACTGAAAACCAGCGTCAGGGTCCGCTCGTTGGGGGGCACTGGCTTATGCTGACTGATGTCGTTTAATCTGGACGTCGTAGCACGCCACATAATAATAAAGTAAATCCATCGTTTCAAAAATATTAATTTAAATGATCTGTTATTAACTTGTCACATACCTACGATATGTAGTTACAATAAATGTTTTCATTATTTTACAATAGAACCAGACGGCAAAAATCTTCTTCCTTTGTTTCCTTTTCTATACCTTACAAATAGAACCTTAATTACTTATTTTCCTAGTAAAAGATACAATTTATTAAATGCTTAATGAAGATCATGCAGTTATTTCGTTTGAGATAGGTAAATTTAAATTAATTTAGTTCTTATACATATAATATGGCCAATATTGCCTTAGTATTAGATGCACGCTAATTACTAGGTTGGTTCCTAGTTATTAAACTCATATTAAATTTGACTGCACACAACATGAAAATGCATAATATTAAGATAAATCATATTCCATGATACTTTAAGCATAATTTAAACGTCATAATAAATCTACCATAGACATTGAAATACACAATTTTATGGCATTGAATAATTTTCACGGTCCAAAAACACCACCAGCCGACCAAGATCTGTATCAGAAAACCGGCGCATGGGTATCAAGGATCTATGTAAAGCGGATGCATATCGTGACTTTTATAAAATGAACTGGCATTCGAACATACTTATTCTAATTCCAGTTCTCAATACAACGGTCATGACGTTCGAGGAATTCGTTGTGGTCACGCCTGACCTCGCTTTACGGAAGAAAGGTATCACAGCAATTATTTCTTTTGTTTCCATGATCGATCATGCTTCGACAATTTTTTGCTCCATTTGTTTTGACCCATTTTTTTCAAGCTTTGTTTATTGCTAATTAATGTTCTTATTTAGGTTAATGGTATAATTAATGTTGAAATTACTTCATGGGGAAAAACTATTGATATCTATCTTTCCGGCTTAAGACCCTTCAATAGTTATAATATAAATAATTAAGAACCGTTCCTAGTTTTAGTAGCTCTGTAATGAATACCTGCAAAGCTATTATACTTTTGAATACCTCTTCGTTGTGATCGACGCTCTTACAATTAATAATGATGAAAATTAAACTAAGGAAAATGTATGACCATAATTTGTATGCTTAATTTCTATTCTTCATCAAGACTTAAATACCAACCAATCAGCCTATATCGGCCCAACGGAGGGCACAGATCTTGCCAAACAATGACTTTGATTGTAAAAACACACTACGCGGTCCTAATGTAGGGTTGTGGGTATTTTCAACTACCATCCAAAGAAATATCCGGTTTAATACGTGCTTGTACAAGGAATCCTAGACTAGAGTTCAGGCCTACTGATTTAATGGTACTATGATACATACGTGAGGTTCTGTAAATTATGTGACTGTCATTCGATACCTAACACCCAAAAAATCTGGAGGTTTCTTTGAACTCGTAAAACAAAATGATTAACACTTTGCAAATGTATAAGTCACGCGAAATTGAGCAACAAATTGTTGATAATTTTTAAACAGGCCTACGTCATATAACGGTACTTAACTATTTGCTAAATTTTCCATCCATGCCAATATATTATGTAGGCATTGTAGAATATTTCTGTTAAAGTAAAGGCGAAGAATTCATTTTACGACACCATAAGGCCTATTACGCAGACTTTTTTCCAAAGAGTTCATCGGCTTTTCATAGTTCCGAAAAAGGAACCAGCAACCAGGAAGAAACAATAATTTCATATAAGTCCATCAACTAAAATATGGCGTCTAGCGGTATTCGATAGGTACAAACTGTTAATGACATGAACAGAAGTTGCTCCTCAAATGAGATTCCAGTTCAGCTGAACGGATAATTTTGTCATCAATTGATCTAATAGTAGTGATTAAATATATGTAACAGGAGTTTCGTATAAATAAAAAAAATGTTATTAGTGCATCTGGTTAGCGTTTATTTTCTCGAAAATTAGGAGTAGGTCTGAATTGGAGAATATATTGTGCTCAGCGCAGAATCATCGACATCGTATATCACCGCGAACACTCGTTGAGAAATGTAAGACCTCATTCCGTGAGCCATTTTTTTTAAATATTTGTACATTTCTCAATATTGCTAAAAAACAGCATAAGTAGGTAACCGTATAGTGCCAAAAAAATTAACACGTTTGAAGGATAGGTCTGAAACTCGTTATGAGTTTCAGACCTATCCTTCAAAACATTTAACATCTGAGTGCAGTTCTGCGTACTCGTTAGAATGAGTATTGTATTTCGTTCTTTACGTACGAAATAATATATTTACAAATTGTTACCGAAACATTCTAAATTTAAAACACGAACTTTTACGACTTACTCGGTCTTTTAATGACAAATCTGACCTCATTTCCCAAAAGCATACCTTATTCAAAGTGAAACATAAATATCGTATAATTTAACGTTGACATAAGATGGCCCCGACATTGTAATTCAATCTCATAATAACATGCAACCCTTTAGTACATTTCTTTTGTTATTATTTTGAATCACTTGCTTTAATGTTTTGGTATCGTTCTAGATGTTCAATTTTATTTTTTCTAAGGAAATCGTTAAACGTTAATCCAATTTTAACAATGTCTATAAAACTTTAGTCATGTGAAATTGTTACAATTAAAATATGAATTACGGCGGCCGAGACTCCCACGTTCTTTAAATTTTTCCTCTTCCCTCTACCTGTATAAAGGACAGCTACACACTCTTTGCACCTTCGAAGTACACCTCCATCCTACCTACAGCTAGCTCTATATTATTTACTTATGTATATATTGTTAGGCTGGGCTAGGGACCTAGTGAACTAACGTCTCGGCGCAAGGGACTTCTAGGCTCCTAGGGAGTTACAATCTTTATTACAATATTTATTAATAATTATTTTCCTTTCCGGTCCGGGAGGCGTTGCCTTCCAACCACCGCTTCCCGCCAGTACAATAGACCTACGAGCTGGATCTACTATTTCTGTTCGTGCAGTATTAGCGAAAAATCTAAATCCATCCTGTATATACATTATTTGAGGTGAACAGTGTACTCGTTTCTCATAAAATTAAAGAAATAATAACAGAATAATATGTCACAACTTCAACAAATCAATACTTTTTACTACGGCTTTTATGCGTATCATAAAGTTTTACAAAGTAAACAAATAATCCTATAGTTGCGTTTATGCAAAAAATATGCCTTTCTCAGCATGATTGTCGCACAAACTTTTTTTATTTCCATCTCGTTATAGTTGGTGATCGTTGCAGTGAAATATTCACGTCTTAACAATTTATTAAGACCATTGAACAGGCGTTCGAGCGTATCAAGTCGCTTTCTACGCGCACCGGGGGCGCGGTATTCTGCAACTAATGAAAAAAATATACCAACAATGACATTATTTTTGTAATAAAAACGATATTCGACTAGAGTTTAATGATATAACAAATTGTTTGAATTCACACCAACTGTAAAGTTATATCAAGCAGTGACTTTGTTAACGGACACTCAAACTGTTTTTTGTTTATTTATAATATGTTTTGTGCTCAACTACTAAATGGGTTCTATACAGTTTTAAAATACAATCATAACAACTATCGAGATGTCTTTAGTTTAATATATGTTTACAAACATAGTTCTAATTAAATATTTCCATTTTAGAATAAGTCTTTCCATAAAACTTATAAGCGTCAATGTTGTACATTTTTTTTTAATTATTATTTATTTATTTATTGTTTCTGCACACATACAAAATAGTCAGAACAATATATAGTGAGAAAATAAAGTATAAAAGGCATTAAATAATTATCAAAAATAAAAAACTAAATTTTATATTAGTAGTTATTATCAACACATTGAATACATGAAGTTTTATTTTTGTACATTTTATTTAAAGAATGAATCAATAATAGAATACATTTTCGTTTATTGGTCCTCATCGTCGTTCAATAAGAATGTTTTAATAAATAATAATATCAGTATTTATTTATTGATACGACTGGAGAATAGCCCAGTCTCGCAGGCGTACAATACGCCGGATCTGTGCTCCGAAGCACTCATCTGGACAAGGCCCGGGGAGAGGATGTCCGCCTTCGTTTGTTATTGTTTCCTTGTGGAAATAATCTGACTCTTGGATCCAAGGATTGCTGCTTATTATTCAATAATATTGGCTTTCGCAACACCACATTCGGTTTATTAATGCAAAGATGTAGTTATAATGTTTTTATCGAACGCAATTATTAATGTTATTTTAATAACATTTTATGATTATTAAACGTAGTAGTTAATGAATTTCAGTCATAATATAAAGAAACATGGCAAATATATAATGTTTCCACAAACTGAGCCAACAAAGCCAGTTAGGTATCGTCCAAATCCTATCAAGTAGTAAATGAGGTTAAACCTAACTGTTATGATTTGATAAAATTACTACGACATTCATTTGTCAAAAAATTAGGGGTTATTTACACATACTACTCGATTCTAGAGATATGCGAGTACGCAGTGCATTTGTAAATAATTTCAGGTAGTGATAGATGAGTAGTCAGGCCAACCCTGGTGTAAAATTTTCTCAAGCATCTTAGGCCTCGGAAGTAGGTTTTATGTATCAAACTCGATAGAAATATATTAAATAACATTAATAGAATTAAACATACATATATAAAACTAGATAAGTAAATAATTAAAACTAGATAAAATTTATAAATAACAACTCATTCCTTGATCCATCATTTCACCATCAGGTGCTCCGATAACATTAATATAAAATCGTACAATTAGCTTTTAATATCCAAGCAACAGTAGCTAGCTAACGAAGTCTTTCACGGCACAGTGCGTAGCTGTAAAAGCCTATTCAATGCCGAATAAGGGCACTCTATTAAGACGACTCACTAGTAAATGCCCGGCAAGTATCACGACTAGGGCCGATTGTCGAAGCGAAACACGATGCTTTGAATTATGTTGAGAAAGGTTTCCTATTCAACCTATCGGAGTCCACTGCTGGACATAGGTCTCCCCCATTTTGCGCCAGATATCCCGGTCCTCCGCTTTTCTCATCCAGCCTCCACCAGCGACCTTTCGCAAGTCGTCGGTCCATCGGGCCGGAGGGCGTCCTACGCTACTCTTGCCGAGACGCAGTCTCCACTCCAGAACTCGTCTGCTCCAACGGCCATAGGTTCTGCGACATACGTGACCAGCTCACTGCCACTTAAGGTTGCTGATCCGGCGGGCTATGTCGGTAACTTTAGTTCTCTTACGGATTAAATCAAAGGTTTAGAGAGATAATGTTACTGATATTTAATTGTTTATGTGTATTAAATTATTGTCCATAGCCTTGATGGTGGTTCAGTAGATTTGGTGCCCTTATTTAGTTTTAAACTCAGAAGTCCGAAACGAAATAAGGTATATAGGTATACGTGAGACGATATTGTACCTTAGCTTAAATTTTACAATTATTTCACTCAAAAATGATTTTAACTTCATCAAGCTTCAACCAAATCTTATAAACTCACACTACTTAAATATGTAATCGAAATATAATCTTAATTTAAGAACAATCGCTTTGGGAGTAAGTCCATCGAAATAATACCCAAATTAAGTTGAACTAAGCAGCCATTTTATGATTGAAATATTTTTATGCAAGCAGAAAATTACTATACGTAAAATTTGTGAGATCTCAACTACAATAAGATTTAATTTGACACTAAATAGCTTTTAGAAATGCTCGAGAGCCTTTAAATCTGAAGTATGTGAGTCACCTGGAATAGTATAATAAAATTAAATGAAACTGGTATATTGGCTGAAGCAGGAAATAAGTCTGTGTATAAGTTAGTTAAAAAAAAAACAATATTTACTAATAGAGCAAGTTTACTCGTACAGACCTTAACATATATGATTACTCATTATCCGTATAACCTTTCAGATAAACCATATTTTAGCTGCGGTACAAGTAATAGCAACCTTAAATCATGCACTGATTTAAGGTTGCTATTACTTCTACATCGCATGCAGACGATTCGCATGCGGTCGATCTCTAAAGGCACGTCTTGAGGTCTCAAAGGGGTTCTATTATGTTAAACACTTTGAAATCAAGGGAGCTATTCTCAAAATTTAGTCAGAAAATGAATGACTTATCGAGAGATACAATTTATCTACACGACATAATTTGATTCTAAAGGAGCTTTATCTGTTTGTTTGATCAAGCAATTAGAATCATGAACTATTTATTCGGTATGCATTATAGCGTAATTGGAAAAAACGTAAACACTGAAGGCCTCGAGTGTGTACACTTAAATATAACATACAAATAATATCTGTTCCGGGTGTGAATGTAGTGTTTTCGTCATTTGATATACGACTACGATACAAATATAAATAAATTTATAACTGAATATAATTCTATCCCAAGCCATTCCGAAAGTGATTTTTTACACATACAACAATATTGATTTCGAGATGTTAATGTTCAAAGAACAAATTTTTAAATGTGCTGAAATCTTTGGTTTTGAATAGGTGATGTTCATCAATTGTCAAATTTCAATAAAATGTATAAAAACTTGCTTTCTATTTCAAAAACGAATTAATTGGTTTTAATATATCGACGTAGTTGTGTAGGAAGCCGGTAATAACTACCTTGATCGACACGCCACAAATCAATGTCGAAACATGTATATCAGAAATGATTTCAGAATAGCCCCTCGATCCGTTCGGGCGCTAATTTCGTGCCAATTTCGAGGCTCACCATTAAATGTGTAATGACCAAATTATGCAGCCCTCACCTCTGACAGCGATATCGCGTTTTCATCATTCTACTTGCGGGTTAAATACGTCGGTAATTTTAATAACAAAAACGAGGGAAGTTTCGTGCAAGACGAATTTAAAAAGTTAAAACATTTAGCAGCTGGTGTTGTGCAATTTGAAGCTATAGTAACAGTATTCCATATTTTTTATCACTGTTTCAACAATATTAAATACGAAATATCATCCTCAGTATTATCGATGCTTCATGTTTACTTGTTTTCTCTCAAAATGTATTACGGTTACACCTAAATTGTTGATTTTTATTCGATTTATAAAAAGAGTAATTCATATCTTAAATCAAAATTAGGAAATTCATTTCTTTTTTGTTAGTATTGTATATGAAAGTAACCTAGCGATGATGAATCAGACACAAAACTATACTCAAACGTCTTTAAAACTTTGGAAGCCGTGTTTAGTATTACGTATTACTATTGCATTAAAAGGACATAGTCAAACAATACACTTAATGTAATAGAAATCAAATTAAGCATATAACAATAAGCACACCAGAAAGACTAACAACAACTAATTAGTATTAAGTATGCATTGACAAATATTAAAATACAACCAATGCCAAAATAAACAACACAAAGAGATGACGAAAGATTGACCCCGAACCCTTGCACTATGTTGTAACCAAACTCCAAAACTCTGTGCTAATGCCTTGTGAAAATGAAACGCGCCATGTTTTTGAATAAATTTGAAATCCTATAAAATTAAAAAACATGTTGGTGTGTTGCTAAATGTTAAAAGGTGAATTTGGCACGAACAAGAAATTGAATGGATGTTTTCTTGCTTTAACTTATGTTTGTGAGTAAAGTTTAACCTGTTTACCACCAAAAATCGAAACATTACTTGAATATGTTTTCCGATTGCAGATGGGATATAGAAAGTTTTTTTTTACCATAAATCCAAAAAAAAATTAATAAAATCCTCAAAAAAATATTTATTTCGACGACGATTCTGTTATTGTGATTTAATTAATTAAATGTAAATTTGGTAAGCACGGGAATGAAGTACTATTTATTTTTGCAATAAATATTGTTCAAAACCGCCATCACATAAGGCAAATTAAATGAAGTAATAGATCAATATCCTCTACTCATACGGTTATTAAGTGAACATATAATTTTATAGTTAATGATAGGCATCTGTGACTTTCTAATTAATATAATCGACACTAAATATACACAGATTAACCAAGCAAGTTCCGCCTACCATTAATATAATATTTGACACCTGTCAAAACAGACATAGACTCGAACTAAATGTTGCTATTCGATCGCAAAGCATTTGCTTGTAGATTACTAACAAGAATTGCAGACGATTGAAAAGTAACGGAACTGCAAGTAAAAAGAAAATGACCAACTCTAAGCGTTTAAAGAAACGTTTACCGCGTTGCTGCTTCAAACAAAACGTGAGTTCAAACAATGAAAATTGCTTTTCCAATTTTCACCGGCTGAGTTCATGAGGCACAGCTGTTAGGTGTCTATCAATCATTTGCCAGGGAAGTTTTTAGACCTTACCTTCTTTAATATGAGTAATATAGGTTAATTGTTTTAAAGACCAGGTGTATATTTTCCATATTCTCCAATGATAAATATTTAATAGTATTTTTTCTTGAATAGTGCCAAATAAATATATTATTATTATTTGCTTATTATATTTTCCTTAGTATAGTAGAAAGTATCATATGAGATAGCACATGGTCTTGCAAATTGCATGAAAGTAAAACTTGCAAGTAAATAACTATTCCTTTTTACTGGTAAAATACAGATGAACAACAATTTTCACTTAAAAATAGGTTTAGATTTTATAATGCAAAACTTTTTTGTCTGGTTCTCTTTTTATAGTCAGTCATAGTAATTGATAGGACATCGAATAGTGTTTATAAAACTTGGAACATATTTCGTGCTTCTCAAGATAAAAAATTAAAAGAAACGTAAATGTATATATATTCTTTCGCTACACCAGTGCGCCAGACTCCATTACGGCCCACGACAAAAAAATATCGACGAGAACACAAAATCAGTGATTCAAATTAAGTTCCGTTTTTGCCCACTCTTGTTTTTAAACGCTTTTCTCCTGAAGTTCAATGAACTTTATCCTATAGCGGTTACTGAACGTAAATAGGGATGCAATCTGATTAAATTTTAACTAATTACATGCTATAAAGTTGCGCAGAATTATCTACTTAAAAGTTGAAATTACTCGATTATTTTAAATTCAGGTAATGGAATAAGTAAATTAACAAAAACATAGCGCCTTCTTTGTTTTTAAAATAAATATGTTTACGATACTAGTATGAATATTATAGTGATACGTTCGCTTCGTAAATAAACTGTTGTTGCTATGAATAAATAGCTATTTACAGCTCTATTGACAACCCTACAACATCTTGTCATTTATTCATGAACTAGTTACTTTTACCTAACAACGTGGGATAACTAAGACTACTTTTTCAAAGTCTGTTACATTTAATTACGTAAGATCCTCCCACTGCATAATTTTTATTATCTTACTAGTCAAGTGATAATAATATTTTGAAGATTTTATTATCACTTAATGCTTACAAGAAAACGCAGTCGTGGTCATCATCAACCTTTGACGACCCACTGCAGGGCACCGGCCTTCCGACACAGCTTAACTATAGGGAGATTGGGGGGAAACCCACTACGCGAACCCAGTGTGGATTGGTGGGTGCTAACGACTACGACTTACATGCCCTACGAAGCCGGATATCATCTTTCTTCCAGACAATCAGACGATTTTCTTATAAAACTCAGTATTTACTATCAAAAGTTCAAAGATCTCAAAAACGTTTTGGTTGGTCCATTTAGAAGGTTGAATGTTTTAGAAGAATGCGCAGGTTAAAGTAACAGTGGACAGGGCAAATAATGCGTTCAATCGACAATTAATGGATCGTTCAGGTTCTCAAGTGGCGTTCACGTATTAACGGAAAAAAAGAGTACCTACATATACCGACCCGAATCAGGTGCACACATGACCTGGATATAGGGGCGGGTACCCAAAATATCATCAGCAGTAATGATGATGATGTTTAACTATGGTTTATACGAAACTGTCTTTATCTTTTCTTTATACGTCCGTGAATATAAAGATACTTGGTATAAAGATACAATTTTGTATTTATCTTTTTAAGCACGTTTGACCTTGGCGAATTCTTCTTGCTTATCATGGCTACATTTATGCATTTTTAGTATTTATCTTACATAATATCATCCAGATCAATACAAACGGATATATTCAAACACATAAATATGTGTACTGCCCTTGGATCGAACCTTAAACCCTTACTACAATAACCAATTAAAACCATGGGTCATCAACATATGAACCTATATATATAATAATAATAATTTAATAAAAGCCGGCGAGCTGAATTGCAAACATGAGTATAATTCACAGTTATATTACGCCACGGGCAATGTATGAGAGTATCAGAAACTACACTGTACTTTTACTAAAAGGTAACTAACTACTAAGGAGTAAATTTTGAGTTAAAGCCAATAAAAAAATGGTCCAAGAATTATAATTGAATTACATTATATCGAAATATTTCTGAGCAATTATCAAGTCTACTTATTATACACCAAGTTAAATTTTGTTTAAAGATGTAACGCTTTGTTACAATGTCAATTGGGGGTTTACTAATAAATAAATATCGAAAGTTACTTTTACGCAGCGCCATTAAGCCCCAATTTTAGCTAGAAACTTTTGGTAGCAATTATAACTAGCAATTAAGTATAAACACATATATTTACATATTTTTATAAGTGACATTCATTATATACATAAATAAGCCGCCTTGTTAAATATTCCACTTACAAGGCACCAAACCTAAAAAACCCTTCGTGTAATAGCCGACTTCTAAAACATTACGACATGAAAATATACAATAACATACATTCATATATGGACTTCCTATTATATATACCAATAATGCTCAATAATGGAATTTGTCAGTTAGTCGCATTTACTCGATGGACAGCAGAACTGGTAAAAGTGGCATGAGTGGGTCACAGACGAGCGGTCATTGACTCGCGCAGGTGAGATGCGATCTTGCAAATCAATCAACGGTGCCATATTGGATGATAAAAAGATATTAAATTTAATATTTGAAATGTTTTTTTCCAGACTTGTATAAATCTTGGAATATAACAAGATAAAAGGAAAACATTGCAACAAATAAATAAGGTATGTATCATCTATTGATTCAACTCTCATGTCCAATTGGTGTGATTTGTATATGTGTGAATAAGTTACTAAGTAGGTACATCTTTTTTATTCTATTTTAAATTCCCAAATTCAACAAGAGTTCTTATCATGAAGATTTGGAATTTTAACAACAAGTAGGATCAGAATGTCACGTATATCGCAAAAGCACTGGCCGTTGGAGCAGTCATGTTCTGGAGTATAGACCATGTCTTGGCATTCGTAATGTAGAACTCTATTTAAGTCAATAGAATCACGACTTGAAGAGACTGGATGAGAAAATCGTCTAATTTCCTTAACCCATTCATCGCCGGGAATCGAGACACAATAGAAAATCTATTGTGTCTGGCGCCTTATAGCGTCATTGGTGGTCAAAGGGTTAATATGATAAAATTGTGAATATAATTTTGCTGGATTCTTCTCAGTAGAAAACTACCGTCCGAACCAATGGTAACTTCATTTGATCATAAGTGTTCTGTAACGACCTAAACTGAATAAACACTTTATGATTTGGTTTGATTTAATAGGAGAACCAGACCACAAAGCAATTTAATTGCCAAAAATTCAAACAATAGAGAATAGAATTCGTACAAATAAACTTGATTTATTATACGCATTATGCATCTAGCAGCAGGAATTCCACCGCTCTAATGGTCCAAACGGTCATTGTTCTGACCGAGACCCTGCGTTATGTAAGCTATTAAGTTGACAGGTGACATTTTGTAGCCGGCGAAAGTTACACGGGTAATGTGACGGGTGCGTGACAGGTGCTATGTCGCATCGGACGTTTTACAAATCTCGTGAGCCACCACCATATATCATTGGAAATATATCGTCATCACTTTAATATTTACTAGCAACCCGCCCCTGTTTCGCACGGATGCAATGGTGATATTCGTAATAGACACGTTCCCGTCTCCCCGGTCGGTCGGTGCCGCTGCAAACGCTACATAGCGCAAGTTTTAAATCTGTAATAACTTTGAAAATGTTCATTTAAATCACATGCTGTAAAGGGCCATAATTATATATCTATATTAAATCAATAATTTATTTAACGTATTTAATTGGATAAGAATTAATGCTGTATTGGTTAAAATCGCTTAGAAAATTTGCCAATATATGTTGTAGAAAGTAAATGACAAAAAAAATATTCCATTAACTATTTAAGTAAGTACTTATCAATAATTCATATTGTTTACTTTTACTGCTGTGACCGCCTCCTCTTTTAGTAAACAAGGTTAAAGGTCGTCCACAAACAATACATTTGATACAAGTATGGCTTACCAAAAAAAGTGCATATGATCGAAGCCCCATAGTTACATAACCATTATCAGGCTTTAGGCGAAAGTGCCAGGTGCCATACTGTGAATTTCACCAGACCGGTTTCCGACGCGGATACTATCGGCTTTGTTTTGTTAATTAAGTTAGCCGGTGATAGATTTTATAGCTGAGATTGGCACCGTGGCAATTTATGATAGACAACGTTGGCCTTGCAACTACACTTTAGTCTTTCACCTTGATCCGTGAGATAGGAGGCGCATTTCACTGATATTTGCTTGAAGAAAGTCTTTGGCGGTTTGAGAAACGGACAGCTCATCAATGATCACTTTTAATGAAGTTCTTTTGCGATTTTTATCATGACTACTGATATCTTATTGGTCAGTTATAAATCACACTCGGGTCAGATTAACTAAAGGGCTTATAAAAGGTCGCTGATGAAGGCTGGCTATAGTGGAGGACGAAAGCGCAATATAGTTGAAGTTCTAGTAAGAACTATACGGGCATGTTCAGCATTGTGAACCAGATAGTTTAAAGGGAATAATATTAATTATGAAATATACGAAATATTCATGAAAATAATAATACGTAGAATATTTGTCTTATGATATCATTATATTTTGTATACCAAAAACAAACAGTTTTTTTTTGTCTTATAAAACGTTGTTTTAAAAACCTATGAAGTTATTCAGAATGTTCGTAATTAATTATACTATTGTTGGTTCATTTGGCGCAGACTTTTAGACTTGCATTTTTATCGATTACTAATATGTAAAATGTACAAACCATTTTTGAATTTGATTGGGCACAAATGATGATGAATGATGGGTATAAAACTAAAGCAAAATTTCTACACATCTATTTACATTTTTTACTCATTCCATTCATGTGTAATTGTAATACGAAGTGAACATATATAAGAAAGACGTATCAATTAAAATTCCATTCATTCATCTGTAACTCCATTCTTGTTTACTTTGCAAATAGTTGGAAAAGTAAAAATGTATGAAGCAAAGAATCCCGGCATTTTGTATAGGTACAGAAAACATTTTCTTCCTGGAAGCAATTAAATTTATTCTACTATTGTAACATTCTAGAACAAATCAATCAGTTAATATTAAGATGTGATTAATAAGAGCGTTTACCTATCTTCTCAGTTAGTTTTCATAGGATAGAATACTGTTGACCAGTGAATTTACAAATTAGTTTCAGTATTGGTTACATTATTATTATTGATTAGAATATATCATACAACCCTTATTATTTTCGAAAGGAAAGTTAAAAATACAAAATCGTGATATAAATTATTCGCCAGTCAAATCAAATTTCTATGTCAATTATTTCGCATAGCGTTACCTTACCGCATGGACGATTTGATTTCATATTTAGTTCTAATCTACGGGGTAGTTTCCATGAAACCGGAGTCTTTCGGTAAAACACTTTCCAGCAGTGAACTGTTAACGTTAGCAAACCAATCAGCAATATCAGAAGAAGTGAGCCATTTTTCACGCCAAAATAACAGTTACGAGTATAACCGGACAGAATTCAAAAGGTTAGCCACCTAAACGAATCCAAGATCGAACGAATCGGACTTTAAGCCCAGCGGAATAGCAAAAATGATCATTGACCTTTAATAAAAACTCTCTTGCTTTGTTAAGGTTGGTTTAATTATGGGAATAAGCGAAGCAGTCATCAACGGTTGTGTAATGAATGAGTAATATTCGCTTTGCATTATCATTGTGCCTGAGAATTTTTATGTTACTGTATTTTAATTTGTTGTTAGATAGCTGTTAAGACCGCGTGAATAATAGGACGATGCGTTTGTTTACGATCGCGGAGTTTTTAAGGCCTCTAGAATACTAAAGTACCAGTTAGATTATTTGAAAAACATCCATCTACACATACAAAAATGTGTAAAATATTTTGCGATCAAGCTTACAACTCGCCTGGTAGTAAATATCACTTTTCTCTCGGGATCACTCACTTCTCTCGGGATCCGCGAAAAGAGGCCCAGTACATTTTGCCCAAAAACCCAACTTATTGCACTATTCTTAGAAGGGCAGATTTGTTAACTCATGAAGTAAAAATGTTAAGTCATTTATAACAAGTACATAATAAGTATACCCAGTAATTTTTACTACACCTTTGAAATTGGCATGATCATATGTAATTTGTAGGGCAACGGACCCCATGTTTCGTTGTTCATTTTTTATTTATTAATGTAGGAAAACGAAAAGACTAGCTACGAAGGACCAATAAGTGCATTTAAGAATAAAATTGGAATAGGGTACTGGATATATGGGAGGTTGAAGAGGGAATCTTGGGCCTACGGTAACCTCACTCGACTAAACACAAAAAAAAATCCAACCGTGACCGAGACTGTGGTATCACTCCCCGATCGTATCTAAATATTGCTCTTTCACTTTTGATTGTTTAACATATATGTCATGTATATGATAATATCAATAGTACAGGTAATAATTAATTCATTCTTTTCAAGTAATAATTTAACTAATTCTTCAATTAATGAACCATATTACATTGCTGAACTTCATCAATATGCACTGCTGGTCTATTTGTTGAAAACATACAAGTGTATACAATTTCGGATGTCATCTGCACTTGCAATCTTAAATTCAATGACATGAATGGACTTTTGGAATGACAGTAATGCTCGGTTACATTTCTTTTTCAAACCTTTCACTATATCACCAACCAAAGTACACATGTCAATCGATGTCTATGTGACTGTGTAACACATAATGACAAGAAAATGACTTCACAAAAATTACATACACCCGAGTAAATTATAACCGATGTAAGGTAGAGAACATGCATCAAAGATGCGGATGTTACGATAACTGTGTCGGGTAAAGTTATGTAGATAGAATAAGTAATGAGTATATATAGCATAGTCAGTAGTATAGGCAGTCTGAAAGTGGCACCAGTGACTGAGAAGCCGAAAGAATATGTGATGTTTTTATATGATAAGGGGGAAACGAGCTGACAAATCACCTGATGGAAAATGAATCCTGCCGCCCGTGGACATTTGCAACATCGAAAGAGCTACTACGGCGTTACCGGCCTTTTGAAGCAGAGTACGTTCTTTTCTTGAAGATCTACAAGTCGAATCTGTTCGGAAATATCGCATTCGGCAACTCCTTCTTCAATTTGTGGTACGCGGTAGAAATTTTTTTTAAACTCACAGTTAAGTAGTAATGCGAAAATGTAATATTGTTATCAAAAAAGTTGTGAATATGATATAAAAAGAATATAAGGTGGCTTGAAAAAATAAGACGAAATGTGTCAGAAAAATATGAAAGAGACAATAGTTTTGGATAAGAGGATGACTTAGTTATATTTTTTCAATTCCTTTACTTTTATTCTTATCGGGATGGATGAGGTTTGGCGTTATTTGAGCGAGGTATATTCAGCAGTGGACAAAAATTTCCTGATTGATGATGATGAAGAGGATAACTAAGGGTTACTAATGGTGATGGTAGCAATGAAAGTAACTACTACGCCAATATCAAGTAATCTAAACAATGCATGCTCTTCAAAATATGTTAAATTGAATACAATGCTAATAATTCATCATTATAACATCAATGAGATCTAATGTTGATCTGCAATAGGCGAACGGCATTGAACTAGATATTTGATGCAAATATTTTTGCAACAATTTCAAAATAACTTTGATTTTTCTTTATCTCAAAAGCTTTCAAAATAGGAGTCGATTAATAGATGCCGCAGAAGATCACACGATCGAAACTGATTCTGATTATATTTGCACAAATTTCCATACATGTTAACGTGCGACTTTTTGACCTACAGTAATTAAAGTGGAATAAATTAATAGTCAAGGCGCGCCAGTTATTTGCATAGATTTTAATAGATTCAGCATTTTAACATGCATGAAGTTTTCCTTTTATTTCACAATTTATCATTGGATTAGGTAAACAAAGACATGTATATGTGGCGCACACAAAATCCTCTTAAGGAGACGGTACTATTACTTACTACTACAAGTTAACGATTTCAACACTCTAACGTGGGTTTATGTGAAACCGCCAGAGAAGTGCTGGTCACATTTTTTTTACATTAAATAGGCCAGCGTTTGACTACGCCTTGTCTGGTGTTAAACATCGACGATGTCTAGGATGAAGCACGCTGACCCAGAATAAACCTATTTACTCTCGACTTGAAGACACCCAAATTGTACACCTTGGGAAATACATAAGCTGGCAATGAATTCGCAGTGCGAATAATAAATGTGGATTCAAAGCGCTGAGTACGACACTTCGGCATTTCCACTATAAATGGATGTCGCTTCACCGTCTGCCTGGTTGACCGATGAAAGAAAGGACTCGGTGGGACAATATCATGCAATATTTGCGCACACTCCCCGAAGTGCAACCTATAGAAGCACGACAAAGAGGCAACCCTACGCCGGTGGCTTAGACTTTGCAACCGATACTTTGGTAAAGAGCTGTTACCTATTAGTCTCTCGGCTCGTCTCTAAATGGTATTTAAAGCTTCCAGTTGATATTTAGCTGAGCCATCCCAACGGTGAGAACAATACTACATGCAAGGTCTCACTTGTGCTTTGTACAAAGTAAGGAGCTGCTCTGGAGTGAAGTATTTCCTCACCTTAGAGAGGACATCAAGCATTAAATGACAGTACTGATACCTACCGTTAATAGTAATAAAGATATAAGTGACTGTACAAAACATTATTCATCACGAGAAAACCGCATGGAAATCCAGAAAAATTTAATCGGCAAGCTTCCAAGAAGAAAAGAGTAGCAGTTCCTATTAAAATGTGTTATACTTTATACGTAAAATATGTTTTAAATTCAAATGTAAATTGCCTTCTGAATTATTACTTAGTGTTACAAAACGTTTTTGTTGCATTTTAATTTGAATAGAAATCGCAAGTGTTAATATGTATAACCGGATCTTTAGATTTGTTTTATAATATCCAATTACCTGGCTTGTATTCCATTGAAACGAAATGATCTTAATTGATTTTGAAACGATTGCTTGCAATTTATCTTGAGTTACCGACTTAGAAATTGATACCTAATATACTCGAAGAGAGATACTGCTAATAATGTGTATTTTTTGTATCTATTAAAACTGACTTGCATCTTAGGTATGTAGGTTTTAATATCGCATTTCATCAAAGCCTTAATCCTTGAAAAAAAATAATTGTGACCGTAGTTTCCGTCATGTCAACCACAATATTATATTAAATGTTGCTCAGTCCCACGTAGGTATAATAAATTTTACTAAACCAATCGTAAATTCAATTATTAATTTGTTATAGAATCTTATATACGATTGTACATAATAGTTTCGCTTTAACTATCGAAGTTCTGAAGTACGTACAACTTATATATGAATTAAGGGCTAGAAGGTACGCTATCGTTAATTCACTATTAAACTCCTAGAAAGCCTTTCATATTTCTTAGTAAAATAGAAAAACTATAACACACCTGGCGTAATTGTATTTCCATCCAAACAGTTTTCAAAGAAACAACATACAAAATAATTGGCACAAGCCTTCGTGCTTTATTCATATTTACTCACTCTCTCTCTTCAACCTATCGCAATCTACTGCTGGGCATAGGTCTCCTCCATTTTGCACCATATTTACTACTGATATGCAATAAATACCTGAAATATTAGCGAAGTCCAGGAAAGTCACGAAAAAATCTGTAAAAAAGAAGTATATTTAAGCATTCGGTAAAAATATATTTAAAGCACTCATTAATTCTATTCGCTAATTAATTTTAAAATTGGTTTATGCTTAAAATTTATTAAGAAGTCTAATTTTAGTATCGTTCTAAAAAATATAGTTTACATATAAATATGAAGTAGGTATATATAATGCCTAGTATTAGACTAGGTTAGGTCATGGAATTCGAAAGCAAAACCCTTTTCATACCGATACTGTTATGTTAATCTTAGTAAAATTAGAAGTGTCAATTCACGGTGGCGTTAAAATCCCCTTCGATATATTATTATAATAAAAGTGAAAACATCATTAAATAAACATCGTACAACCCCTTCCTTGTAAGTTGACATGAGATGGCAAAATTATAGATAAGCCGCTATAAAGTTGTTATTATAAAGCAGTTAAATTAGATGAGATGAAGCAAAACGTACTTGTACAGTACGGTATAGAAACGCCTATTACGGAAGCCATGGTGGTCAGTGATGGGACACGTGTTCATGATTGATGTCGATAGTGTTTCGATTACTTATGTTTCTGGAATAAATCTTTGGAATTATTCATTTAACTTGTGATTACTAATATGGGCGTTGCTTTTAGTCATGTTATTGAATAGTTTAAACAGAGCTTTTCCTTTTTGAAATATGATTATAACATCCCAGCACTTACTTAGTATTTTCCATTTCTTCAGTAATAACTCTGTTATTTGAATGTTGATTCAATAGTTTTTGTAATATAAATTTTAATGACTACAATATTTATAAATGTAGATTATAAACGAATCTATCCATAAGCAATTAATAAACAGACAAATTACGATTTGTTGTTTATAATATGCCCATGATTTTATATAGCAAAAGGTTATAAATTTATTCAACAATACATACATATTCATTCTTCAAATATTTAAATAAAATATAAACCCTTGTTCAACCGAAGTATCGATATATCATTCATCTTATTACAACCCCATCACTACAAGCTCAAAACTGTGTAACGCAGCACGGCATAATGTTAATACGAAAGTGAAAATAACGAAAGTAAGAGGCGATCGTCCGCATCGTATCCGACCAAATAATGATGAGCCAATGATCAAAACCTGTTCAGTTTAGGTGCGGTCCGATACCATACACTTGGATTACGTACTGCAACGTAATAAAAACAATCCTGGCTAATGTGGGCGTGAAAGTAATCGTTACGCAATATTAAAATATATTACATTTATTTCACAGTGTGCTTGTAGTTATTAGTTGCGGGATATGACAATCTTCTCTAATCGATTCGTACTAATGAAAGTTAGACACATTAACTCGGAGTATTGGCACGCCTTCGAATTTATGTATATTTCAATTAAGTCTTCAGTCGCCTATAAACAACTACATTGACAGACAATGGACACCAAACCTACATTTAAATAGATATTCAAGAACTCTTAAGAATATTGTATCACGAATCACACATTTTGCTGTAGGGCTGGTTCAACTAAGAATATATATCTACATTTCCTAATTTTAAAAGTTTAACTATAAAATCATGTGTATTAGACACTGCTTCCTTTAATGTTGTTAATTTTCTATGTTTGTGAGGTTGTCTGGAAGAGATCGCTCCAAGCGATAAGGCCGCCTGAATTGCATTATTTCCCTTCATTTGTTGTTAAATATGTATCTTTTTTTTGGTGTGCAATAAAGAATCATATCTATCTATCTATCTGCTTTGGGTGAATCATTAGCATTTTCTATTTAGTTACTAAATTTAAAAATGATCCATTACATTGAATGTTTTTTCATATTCTATCACGCAGTGGAGTAAAACATTTAAAGATAACACACAATTTACAGGTAAAATAATTATAATTAACGCTCTACAAAAATGTTAATCTATATCCACCAACCTTCTTTGTCATATACAGGTACGTTCTTTACTAACGACAAAGAGAATGGCAACAATAGGTATATCTTACGTCTTTTGACATCTTTTAAAAACGTTAAAGCTTTGTGGACGGTGGAGCCGGAACGTATTGGAGTGGAGACCTCATTTGGGCAAGCGTAGTGTGGGACGTCCTGTGGCGCGGTGGTCTGATGACTTGCGAAGGGTTGCCGGCGGAGGATGGATGCGGGCTGCTCAGGATCGGGATGGTTGGCGCTCTTTGGGGGAGGCCTATGTTCAGCAGTGGACGAATGTTGGCTGATTGATAAAGCTTTGTCACCTTTTACTATAAAAAACGAAAAAGTTTTGTGATCAGCATGTTTATTTTTAAACAGATGCGTACCAAACTGCTTGCTTATATTGAATACCGGGACAACAGCTGGCCACTAGCCGGAGCAGAGTCACGTAACACGCATTGAACTGCGGAGCCATCACTGAATTTTAATGAGAGCGCTGCCAACGGCTCGTTTAGATTTGCTCTAGGAGATTACACTGTTATTAGTCATTACTGATTTACTGGGCTTGGTTTGCCTTCGGCAAATCTATGTTTTTTATGCGACTGGCAAAGTTTAAACGAAATGTGTGAACAGCATTTTTATACTTTTACTAGGTGGTAGACTCGATACTGGGTCGTCTGGCACCACCGCAGTGACATATCGTTCCATGAAACAGAAGTTTTATGCACTTTTGTGTTTCGGGATGATGGCACTGTAGTCAGTAAAATTACCGAGTAAAAAAGACTTAAAGTCGCTGTGAGGTATTGACGGAGAACAATACTGGCCGTGATGTATGTACACTTATGACATGAAAAAATCGTTTTTTATGGAAAAAATGTTTTGTTTACAAAGAAAATTATAAAGTAAAGAAAATAATAGTTATTTAACAAACTTATTTAATTACTATTAAAATTCATTATAAATTTAATCTAAGTATGACCAAAAATGTGTCACCTATAGAAAAGTACATATAGTCACTATAATACCAAAGCCTCTTATTGTACTTTTCCAAACGTTCAAAAGATACCTATTCAATCACCTCACATAATATGTATTATTTAGTGAAATTCCATAAAGCATACGAAGTATAGAATTTATATAATTTTATTTTTTGGTTTTAAACAACAATCAACAATGTTATTCATAATCAAAATTTCTAACGAATGTTAGTCCAGATGCAATGAATTAATAAATATTTGAATTACAACTTTTTATTGTATCATTCAATACTATTACATAAACTTCCTTTTGAGATCAATTATATAAATAAAGACGTCAAAAGAGTGAGTATTAACTTTGAAAAATGGCTGCAATATAAAACGTAACACAAGTATACCTATGTGCATACATGTCCCCAACTCCATTTGTTACATAAACTCAATCGGATGTTATCCCACAACGATTAACGAATAACTATAACAGTTAACACTTACAACGGTTACGTAAAAGGTTTTCGAACTGTTAACGAAAGTGCCACAGCATTACGATTGTCGCTGGTAAGCTGGTATATCGACGTTGTTTTGATTAATAGTCGTAGAAAAAAAAATAGTTTGAATTTGTCAATACAAAAGTTAATAATCATCAGCTTTTTTCCAATATACACAAACACACCATGTTTTATACAAAATTATAAATTTTAATGTTTAGTCTAGAAAACACACTTAACTTTTAGAATGTTTAAGATTAGATTGATAATAAGCACCGAAGTTTACTGGAAAGTGTAACCAAATATGATTTTTGTATATTTGATTTTAATAAAATGTTAAGTAAAAAATCATGAACATCGTTTTTACTCCCTGTGCATTTGTCATGCGTAGATTAATAAAAAAATATGTATCCACTGACATTCCCGAAGCGCCATCTAGCCCCATATTAAGCGGGGAGCTCGTTGTTAGGGTACTAAACAACTAATGAACATACTGATATACACTTTTGCTGTGAATACATACATATTATACTTAGAAATACCGAGACCATTACAAATAGGAATCTAACCCGGAAACCTTGGTGTAGTAGCCGACGTCTCGAACATAACACTACAAGTATTTAGTGCAACACAAAAAAATACGAATATTGGGGATAAAAAGAATTGAAGCAACAAATGGTATTTAACTATACTTATCCATGAGTTTAAATTTGAGATATTTTAGCTTAGCGGTTTTGTTTCGTTTTAATAATCGTAACGCAACGTAATGGCGTCCACATGTGGATAGAATAGATATTAAATGATGCGCCGACGCAACAAGGTATATTGAAAATAAAAGAACATCGTTACAAATGACTACAGTATTAGAGGAAGACTGATGTTCTGTTATGAAAGCATAAACAGCCTTGATTAAAATACTATTAGAGTACATGTTACGGTTCTGTACATCTAGTAAGAACATGTTGAAAAAGTGGTTCTTTTGAAATATTAGTTGGGGAAATAGTGAATTTTATTAATTTAACAAAATTTAATTCATATTCAATTTAGTTCATAATATACGAAAAACTAAAGCACACTAGGACGTTTTTGTATTATAAAACTATCTAAAACCATTTTTATATTGTTAGCAGATTTTATAATACAAGAAATAAATTTGATTTGACAACATCTAAGCATGTAAACGTAACACGAACGCATACATTTTCAAATCTTTTTTACGTATGCACATCCACTACCCACTATCTATATGTTTTTTAATAATACAAACCACACCTAAATTGGGGTATGTAAAGCCTTTTAAAACGCCCAAAAATATCTAACAGTAACACGGCAGCTGTACTTCTATGTAGGTTGCCGTAAGAATTCATGTTTTTATCTTTGTATTAACATTTCACCGTCTTACATATTTGTACATCCTCATTCTTACACAACGAAGCACGTCCACTGTATAATTTTATTTATTACGTGTAAGTACAGCTCAAGTGTACGTGTCAAACATTTGTTTTTAAAAGTAAGGTTCACTATTTGTATTTACTTAAAGATGATAATTTATTTACATAACCTATTCTACTTATTACTTTTACCAAATCAATATAAACACGAGACCAATGCAGCATAAATAAGGCATTTTTATTGGGTATTAAATCATTTTATTCGCAAGGTCATCACCACATAAAACGCAAGCCATGTAAGACACAGGGTGTCAAGCCATCATGAGTTTTACCACACTTAACTAGGCCAATTTTTAAATCCAGTTGCCTTCAACCTTCTTCTTAGCGTGTCGAAAGACTAGAAGGTGTGTTTGCCATCGTGGAGAAAGGATTTGCCAGCTAGTGAGTAGGAGTCGCTGAGCTGTTGTCAGGGTGCGCCCGATGTCTAATTACAGGGAAAAACATGTACGTGGAGGCTCCTTTCATGCACCCCTTCAACCTGATGATTAAATATAATATTTATTCATATTTCGGCACGCACGGCCTTACAGAAAACTGGTGTCATACAACACGAGCATTTTGATGTGTGTGTGTGGACTGAGGGATTTTGCCAAGACATAAATGGTATTGGTTTTGTAACTCCTATAATTTGGTTAAATATTTGGTAAACATAAATAGTTTGAACCCCACAGACCACAACGAGTCTGTATCAGAAGGCATCTGTACAGACTGCTGGATTTTATTAACTAAAAATGCAAACTGTGAGGTTGAAACACGACGAAGTAATGACTTATGGGAAAATGTTTAATCATTGTTTCATTAGTATACACAATTACAAACCACTTAGGTTTGTACTTACTAATCTTATTGTTAGTTTGTTTAACGACTGACAGTTCTTCCCGTTGAATTAACAAGGTTTTTGCATCTTAATGGAAAGTCGGGGTTCACATAAAAGATGTAATGGTGCTGTAACTAAAGGTACACGTTATAGTAATATTATGTTTGTGTTATAAGTTATACTGCTGCTGCTTATCAAAGAATACATATATTTACAAATTTGAATTGTGTAGTGCTTAGAGTTTCGGAAAAAAGGGTGTGACATACGGACGGACGGACGGACAGACAGACAGACAGACAGACATGACGAATCTATAAGGGTTTTTGCCATTTGGCTACGGAACCCTAAAAAAGGAAAAACATAAATACCTACTCATTACCTACTTTTATATGAATACTTTACAAAACGCATACCGATCCAAAATAGATATTTTCCACACTCATTTTTGAATTGCAAATGGCACTTGGATCAATTTGTATTATAAAAGTCTTCAAAACCATTGTACCACTATCCGGGCTTTCATAAGCAAATGTTTATAAAAAGCTGATTTGGTTATAAAGCAAGCACATACTATTTATATCAATTCAATTTATTTAACTTTAAAAAATACAACTGCAATGTTAGCACTTACATGGTCAGATTTAAAACACGGCTACTGCACTTAACGGTTTCACTCGTAAAGTGCACAGTTTATGCAAAACCACATCTGAGAGCCAATCGGAGTCTTTACTTTGGAGGTGAAACCACTTATGACACGCTGATAGGGTTTAGTTTAGTTAGTTTAGTGCGAAATATTATTATTTGGTCAAGGTAAGAAATTCTGCATATCAATATATCAAATCTTTTAATCCATAATCTACGATTTTGGGTAATGGATTTTATGTCGAGTAATATTTTCCAAAAAATCAGTCATCAAGCTTATTGAACGATTATGTGTTTTAATTATAATATGATGATGATGAGTTTTACGATAACACATAAATAATAAAATAACAATTTCAAAATATACTCTATTATTTGACACTGGTATCAAAACAGGTGATATGTGACTAACATTTGATAAGAATATTGTAATAATGCTTCATGAAGCTAAATATGTTCAAAAACTCTTTACTAGCCTTGCTTTCTGCGTAAGCCCAATGGTACTGGTTTCACTAACATTTCACCTTATTAAAGTTCTCAGAATTGCAAATATATTCCTCAAACCCTAAGTACGCACTACTTTGGTTTGGTTAACGATAGTGATGATTAATTTTGAACTTTCAAACAAGGTTATTAGAGCTGGGGATAACGTGAATTAAATTCTAATTCAACAAAAGCAGAGATTCAAATTATCTTAACATAGATTTAACTATGACGAATTTGTTATTACAATATGAACTACCTTTCGTACCTACTATGGCAAGATTTACATATGTATAGACGATGTACATTATGTATAGTCGATTCAGTCAGATACAAAAGCATACATATTATACATAGAAAACACCCAGACTCCGAGTTTTTCTTTTTTTTTTTCAGACCAATACAAACAGACAAGTTCATGCACGCAAATGTTTGTACTGCCCGGGTATCTGACCCGGAACCCTTGGTGTAAGAGCCGACATCTCAACTATTATACCACAAGAGTCGTCAAAAAATAAATCCTTTCACTTACGATCTTCGTACGAGTATTATATGATGGGTTTAAATTTGATGTATAACAACTCTCGTACGATAATAATACCTATCTTGAAAACCGTCAACAATAACTCTACTCCAAAGAACAGTTTAGCTAGACATAAACAAATTGACACAATTTGTATGCACAAACGTAACCTACTGTTGCGTAAGAAACGAAATTTAAAAGTAAATACTATCTAATTAGGGCTTGACAGTCTTCAGAAATTTCACGCCTAGCCCACCGACTTAAGATCAATTTTGGCTAATCAAAAGATGTTTTGTTGGAATTTTGTGTAGGAACACTTGTGTTAACACAGTTGCTACAAGAATTTGTATTAGGTTAGGCAAACCCAAAACCCTTCGATCATGTAGGAACTTTGTCTAATAAAATAAGTGAGGGACGTTTTTTATTTATTACAATGCTAGTGATTGTGAGAGTAAAAGGGTGTATTTCTGAAAGGATGAAATAACACTTGAATTCTACTTCGACGACCCATTTGGTGTTGCGGTGAGAGGTCGGCAACACCAAAGGTTCCGGGTTCGATTCCGGCAGTACAACATTTGTGTGCATGAACATGTCTGTTTGTAATGTCTGGGTGTTTTCTTGTTATAATATGTATGTATTTACAAAAAAAATGTGTATAATGTATGCTTATCCGTTGTTTGTACCCATAATACAGGCTTAACGCTTAACTTGGGGCTAGATGGCGCGTGTGAATATTTTATTCAGTAGTAGTAGTGTAGTAGTCGTGGATATTTATTTATTTATTTTATTATTTTATTAATATAATTATGAAAACTACATTATTACGTCTTAGATACCACAATATCAATAATATCCCGCATAGCAGTAATGCTTTTAATGTAACTGGGTTTCGAGATACAGAGAGAGACAGGCAATTAAATTACTGCATACAGCTATTAACATTAATAATTTTCGAGGCAAGTTATGTAGAATGTAAAAATAGCATTATTCGTACATTGTATTAAAAGCATAATTTCTTCGTGCATAAGGCAGTTATAAAAAAGTTATGATAAATATTATAACTTAACTTTTAAATTAGGATCACCGAAAAAAATGCATCGAAAAATTGCAAAACAAGTGAGCATCGTCTTCATGATCATCTAGCAGACAATTGCACGGCAAAATAATAAAAATGCAATACAATTCAACATCGTTTTCTTGATCACGCATCATCCCGCAGGCAGGGAACAATTGCACGTCGACTCTTCAATATCCTCATTCATTTAATTAGCCGATTATCATCGGATATCGGTAGACGCATGCCCGCACGTCAACGCATGCTGTTACTAGAAACAATCGAATGTCAATCGTGTGCAATGAGTCAGCTATCGATACAGAGGAACGTGATTAATCGATGGATTTCTTGTTTCTATACTGTTGAAGAAGGTACGGCTGATTGATAAGCAAAGGCACGAAACTTGTAAAATGGACTGACATAAAACTGAGCTACAATTTTTTCAATAACATGGGGACACTTCAGCGCTGTAATTACTTTAAATATTTGTTTTGAGTTCTTCAATTATTCATTCATAAATTGATTGATATTAGTTTACACTTGTTAACTTATTTTTTCTTGATGTCGCTTTTTCATTAAAGGACATCAAGAAAAAAAGGAGCTTGTAATATGAACACTTAACAACGTAAAAACATATTAACGAAGGCTCCTTTATCGTTAATACGGCTTGATATACCTAAATTCTCAGACCAATACAAACATACATGTGGACAAAATCGTTTGTACCTAATGGAGATCAAACTCGGAATCCTTGGTGAAGCAACCGATATCGACCATTACAAATAAATAAATATATTGATTTTTCCAAAAATATTGATTACAATAAAAAAATAGTACCGGATTCATAAAACAGCAGCTGTTAACTCTTCTTCATAAAACTCACTCTATGTATTTATCGCTGATAATCATGGTTTAATAATACAGTTCATGTTTCTCCTTTGCTTAACTTGGCAGGAGTGCGACCGCAACAGTGCTATCAGGTACAAGTTAAAGTTATATATACATATTATAATATCGATAGTTCGAAAAGACATTGATGCTTGGCAGGATTTAAATCTGCATCCTCAAGACCAAAAGGCACAGTCCACATCAACTAGCTACGGGCGCTCTATTATTTTACTATATTCATTTAAAAACACAATCCGTAACCTTTTATCTGGTACTGTATGCGAATTCTGATTTGTTTTTAATAATTTTACCTTGAATCCTTAATATATACATATTTAACAATCCCGTTCTTTACATTTAATTAATTAGTCAAAACTTGTTAACGTTTCCGCAACAATTTGACATTTCGCAGTAACGCTCATACTTTTATTGTTTGTCTTTTGTTTTATATGTTATCAAATGGCGTCAAATCTTAACACTTAGCAACTATAACGCCCGATGCAAGTACAAAATACTTTCCGTAATTTGTTAAAATTTGGTACGATAATTTTATTTCAGTCTGTGGTACAATTAAGAATTTAGAAAAAAAAATCTTAACAGAGTAGCTCAGTTGCATACCTTACAAAATTACTCCACTGGCCACCTGTAAACAAGTGATTAAGTCGCGTAACAGCAATTAGTGCGAATCTCGTAAGCCATCGCCGACCTCGATACATTTATCGCGTTGCATTTGAAGTTATTTTTACGATGTATATTTTGCACTAAGTGTAAATTTGATCTGCTGATTACGCAAAGCGTCGCTACGTCAAACTCGCTCTATACAGGAAATATCAGATGAATGTTGCTAACTGAGAGGTTTCTTGCTTTTTATCATACAACTATAAGTGATAATGGTAAAGCTGAAGTGTGTCTATGTTTGCTGTTTTAAACTTTATAAGCTAACATATGGATTTAACCAGCATTGCTTGACCTAGGAAACGATTTTTTTTAACGTTTTTCAATTAGAAATAAAATACTTTAC
Source organism: Leucinodes orbonalis (assembly GCA_019425675.1). Taxonomy (NCBI): domain Eukaryota; kingdom Metazoa; phylum Arthropoda; class Insecta; order Lepidoptera; family Crambidae; genus Leucinodes; species Leucinodes orbonalis. The sequence goes on from PQWD01012427.1 coordinate 41,132, forward strand.
TAAAATAGTAAGAATTAAGTAGTGACGATCAATAAAAAGTTAAAACATAATATGTATCAGTTCAAATAAAAAACATTATCAACTCAATGCCTTACCGGAGTCTTTATTTCTGGATACGATATGGGTAACTTTTAAAGTTATGATCCTATCATTTATGCTAGACCAAAGTAAACAATATTATTTAAGGTTTATTTCATTCTTATAATCAATTTACAAACATATTACTTCGACTTCATCGTTAATTACATTCAAAGTTAAATATAATACAATCAATTCCATTAAAAAAATTATCTTGACATCTACAAACATTAAATACAGAAGTCTAGCTTATGAATACGTAATAAGATATCAATTCAAAAGCTTTACGTACTTTCTTTTCCTTTGCATTCATTTGTTGAAGTGATGTTTACAATACGTATGCTAATCGCAATAAATCTGTCAGTTATAAGTGGTGAAAATTTCTTTCATACAATCACCATAATTCGTAGAATCGATTATCTATTCAGTCACGTCAACGTAGCATATTATAACATGAAGAGCGCAATAGACTTGCGGAACATTGTTCATAGAAGGTACCTACTATAATATATTCTTTGAATGCATGAAAACAATTTTCAAATCACAATTATTTAGTTAATGTTCACCGATAGTTTTCTTGTAAATTAATAAATGTCATTTGAGTGCAATATATAATAATTTGGTCTTCACATAAAACAAAATTTATTAAATTATTACAATGACGTTAGTTGTTTAAAATATATTAAAATAAGATGTTACATGCACCATTTACATAGTATTATGGTAATTATACTACTAAAACATTAAAATAATTTCCTATTTATACAGTGCTTAATTAATAATTTTAATCATTTCATCACGATTATACGAATCACGTAAAGCAATTCATAGTCTTTCCACCATCATAGAAGGGGTATATATATACCCGAGGTGCCATTCTCAATCTCTTAAGAAGAACCAACATAACAATCATGTAATAACGTATACTTAATAAGAAGTAGTTGCAGGTCTATGTTTAAAAGTAAGCGTCATAAATTACACAGTCATGAAATTTTATAGCGTCGGCAATATGCCTGATCAATTTGATTTAGCTATAACAATTATACAACATTAAGGTAAAAAATTGTCAAACCAATCCTTTCTTTTTGCACAGTAAGAGGTCATTATATAGAAATCTTTTTTTTTTCAAACTATGGTCCAAAAACATTGCAAAATATTTTCACACGTAATATCTCGAACTGAGCACTCAACTATTAGCTTTGAAATATACCCTTTGTAAAGAAATCCATCTTCTTGTACATAATATTTAATTAACATTTCAAATTACGGTTAAATTGTTTACTAAATGATGTAGCCAAATAAATGATGACCGGCCATATTAAGTCAATGAACCTTTTTATTGATAAAGTTTCCATTATATTATAATAATATAATATTATAGAAAGAAAAAAAATTTTTTAGATGTCAACATAAATACACATTAAATACCTTAATTGCAATCATCTGATGAAACACCTTATCAAACTCTCTTATAATAGATTTCTAAAATTTTAGTAATGTACATACCTCTCGCGTACTTTCAATTACCATTTTCTATCGTTAATAATTACTGACATTTATAAATGCCAAAACTATTACCAGAGACCTCCAGAACACATGGTGTGTTAAGACTTGTGTAAACTTGCTAAGTCATTTTAAAATACTTATAACTCATTAGTACACGACATTTAAATTTTGCGTGTACACTTTTTCAATACCAGACAAGAGCCCAGTAAAAATTACCGCAGGTAGTCACTTTTAAAATAGAACCAAGGATTTTTGATTCATTAAAAGCACTAATTTACAACTGGATCGAAAAACTTTATTTTCTGAACATAAAGGTATATATTGGGAAAGATTTATATTTCTAACTAGCTTTTGCCCGCGGCTTCGCTCGCATTAAATTCGGGATAACACGGTACTTTCATTTATCACTATACATAGGATTTCCCCTCCCTCCAACTTTAAAGGTTTCGGGGTCAATTTCAGAATTTTTTATTAGCAAAAAATATGTTATAGTGAGCTAACCAAAAGATAGAAATATGCTGTCGCGGACTTTTTTGTAGACCTTTAAAAGGAGAACAATACTCTCATACATGACTTTTGTGTAACTTTAACCGTTTACGCAGCGTACGCAGCGGAAGCTCCAAGTATGAAAAAATACCCCCGATTTTGAAACATTTTTCATTACTGCTCCGCTTCTATTACTCGTAGCGTGATGATATATAGCCTATAGCCTTCCTCGATAAATAAGCTATCTAACACTGAAAGAATTTTTCAAATCGAACCAGTAGTTCCTGAGATTAGCGCGTTCAAACAAACAAACTCTTCAGCTTTATATATTAGTATAGATGAAAAATAAGACTTACAATTTTCGGTACTCCTTATGGTCTAAAGCCTGCAGTGTATTAATGAATATGTTTAGGCTTTGTAAAAAATAATGTGCCATGATTTATCATTTAACAATAAACCTATCTGCTAAGATTAGAAAATCTTATATATATAATAGTAAGAAATTCCAATCTAATCCTTTGTTGATTTGCATCCAACATCGACATATTACTACGCTGCGTATATTTTCCCTTAATTACAGTTATCTCACAGTACATATCGATTACCGTTCGCATGTTTATTATTCACTTTTACTTGAATCTAATGAAACAGGAAATATTGCATTTTAAACAAGTTGATACCAGACGGGCCGGGTATCGTAATATTGGGTCGCAAGTTACTCATTCACTGTGAATCACTCACTGTTTGTATAAGAGGTTGGAACTGCCGTTGTTTGTAATTTGATACAACTTATGATGCGCCCGGTTCTTGTTTTCTTTATATTATATTTGTCATAAATAGTATTGATTTAAGTTTCATTTTACCTCTTAAATTAGAATGAATACCACTATATTTTTATTTCTGCTTACGTGAAGGTAAGTTTGCAGTAGGTAATGTCAGCCCGCGAATATTTAAATTTATTAAACCGCTCAAAACAAAGTATTTGACTTAACAAAGTATTTGACTTTGTTTTGCGCATTTCAAAACATAAATATACGAAATAATATTAAACCTAATAAGTAAAATAATTTAAGGTGTGGCTCGAATACCTTAAAGCGTCGACTAGAAAATATCACAACCTATTAATGTAATATTATTTGATTAAATTACAGAATTATAGCTTTTTCTGACAAACTGAAATTGTTTATTGCGTAGGAGTCTTCGCAATTCGTGTCTTAATTAAATCTCGTATTGCACCAAATGACATCGTGACTCGCTCAAATTGCCTGAGTACAGTGTCGCTAGGTCTCGAGTAGTTGATCCACACGTGTTGCTCTTTTTGGACTAATAAAATATTAATTGACGTGTGGGAATCACGAAAACTTAAAAAAAAAACTTGTATCCGTGATCATTAGACTTTTGGGTTTTACGCCATCTTCTTGTTTCCTCTAAGCCATGAGGCCCATCAGCTAAGAATGAAATGGTAGATAAATTTAGTACCATGACTTGGCATCCATTAAAATAAAGCATTCTATCTGATAAAACAAAGGTCATGTTGGTGATGGGGGATTCCGTAGGTTAGAAGGAGATTAGTAAAACACCGTTTGTAATGGACAATGAGGAGAGAGCCTTGAGCGCGGACACACGTCAATCATCCGTGGCACGTTGCGGGCGACTGCCGCGCACGGGCGCGACATCTACGGACTGTTTCCATAGGGTTAACCTAATACTGCGCGCGGGGACACACTTAACCTGCGGCAGCGCTCGTATTCACTTCGACCTTTATTTAAAACATATAGTTTTACGAAGCGTTTAAACAGTTTAGTTCACACAAATATTATTAGACATTAGGTTTAACATACAAGTTATGCAATATAGTATATAGTTACACCTTTAGGTAGTTCTTAAGTTAGTTATTAAGTTACAATTTTATTTATTGTTTAAGCTTTAATTATAACGGTTTTACATCTAAACATTAGTTTTAAGTTCTGTTACAAGCCTATCGTCAACAGGTCATAAACGAACATTTGCAAAAACGTGATCCATTTGCTCGTTTGAAAATAAATACATGTAAATTAAGAATGAAAATTGTTTATTCGGTGCACCAAATTAATAAATTATGAAACGATACTTTTCATCTAATCTTCTTTTACTATTTTTTTACTCATTAAGTATACCCGTCTTCATTTTAACAATTTAAACAAGTCCATCAAATTTTGAAACCATGGTCACAGCGTCGCGACTTAGTCATATTTTTCCCCAACAAAGACAAAAAGCCTCGTGTTGGTACAAACTGAGCACGTGAAAAAGTAAACATGGGACCGTTAACTTGGTGAAAGTTGGTTCCTCTTCTCACGGCAGTGCGTATTTATGATTGAAGGTGCGGAAACGCATAGATGATAAGTGTCGTAATAATTGTTTGCATTAAGCAATTGGTAGCCCTTTTATTATGACGGAAAATAAAGTTCCAATTTGTAACCATGTTTTTCAAAACTACTGTAAGTCCTAGAATATATTTCTGGAAATCCTGAAAGCTTGCAGAAGGTTTATTGTCAAAACAAGATAGGGAGAGCGCATATTATTTGTTGAATTTTATGATTATTATTTCTTATTCATGAACTACCAAACTGTAGTTGTTTACGGTTGAAAACGTCGTTCCTTTCAGAATGAAGCCCGCAATATATTTTAAAGATACTAAGAACATTTCACAACTGCTTAAGGGATCTAAAGCAGGTTCTGCTTATTCACGATATATGTTTTTGTATAAAAATAATTATACAAAATTAGTGTGTGGTCCGAATAAGTTTGATTAAAATATCCATACAGCTTTGTTAAGTCCTCTTTTCATTGGTATTATAGGCAATGTTATGCGGAAATTAGGGCAGATGTAATAACGCCTGGGGCGTAATTAGTCCGACATATATAAATTGGCCTTGAAATATTGCAAAATTATATTTATTCAAGAAAAGTCGCGCAGCCAAAAGATTTCCAATCAAAACATTATTTCTCAAAAACAAGGATATCCATAATGTATGGTAATTAATAGACCACATCTTGCAGAAACACAAAACTGTCACAGCTATAGATAAAGAGTTATGGTTCTAAGCGATCCGGTTAAAAATTGCGGCAAGTTCTTTCAACATAATTTATTGTTAGTAATGGTATCACATATAAAAATCGTGACTGGTAAAATTTTCAATGACCTCTGAGAAATAAGCAACTTTTAAAGTTTGCTCGCTAAACGTTTCGACGTGACCTACAAATCTAGACAAATGAGTCTGCCTCGTCATAGGTGTTGTGTACATTAAAAGGCGCTAAGAGAGAGCGTTACACGCTTTGTAAAAAGGTCGTATTTTCATACAAAAAATAACAACTAATGTACCAGTATAATCTTCCATACATGTTGTTCCAAATATTTCTATTCTATAATTCAATCGCGTTTGCAAAAATCTACCTACTCGCACCTATCAAAATAAAATAAAGTAATATTAAAAAGAAATTAGAGTCACGTTTATTCCGTTTTTCAATTGATTTCAAAGAATAATGTTTGATAAAAAATACAACAGTACAGTTTATAATTCATTTTCATTTTCAACTATTCGTTCATTTGAGTAGGCTTAAGTTTATTTATAAATTTTTTTTCACATAATTAGACATCAAAGCTTAAGCTTCTACATTTAAGATTACTGCACGAAAGCCATCAGCATAATTACAGGTTATAGCGAGAACGACGCAAAAACGTAATGAGAATCCGACTTAACAATTACATTACACAAACCAGTGGAATGTGCTCAAATATGCAAGAAATGCAAATGAACATAATATTTTGAGCTCGAATCGCAGTAATGAGGCGCTATAAACGGATATAATGTTATATCGCCAAATAGAGTTATTCTACGTCATGTTGACATACATTGCTAGTTTAAAACGGCACTTGACTTTATTTAATAAAACTTCCAATCTACAAATCGTATTATATGACCTACTCTCCTTTCCGCACAGCATGGTTATGAAAATATTGAGCTCCACTATGCGGATTCGATGTTCACGACTTCCATCCTAAGATAGTAGCCGGGTCCAAAAGCTAAATATGCTTTGTGACATATTTTTCAAATGATGTCCTACTAAGTGATACTGATAAATAGTAGGCGAACACGTGTATACGTGCTATCTTTAAAATTCCTGCTCTTACTTAAAAGAACTTTCGACACAAATAAATAACCTCTTGTCCAGAAATAAATGTTTTTTTAAGCTTTCATTTCAATCATTCTAAAGTTAACTCATTTGAATAATTGCACTTTAAATATGACTGTCTATCCACAAAATTATTGCACCAATTATTATTAATATTCTTGCTTATTATTGCGAGCGAGTGTGGCGCAGATCAGTGCAAAGATGACTTCTTCTAAACACGGCAGTATAAAACCGTTCATTGAAATTGCTCATAAACACCAACGGGTTAAGGTTTTCATTGCATCGGCGAGATAGTAGTGTTTTGCTCGGTATATCGAGATCTCGTTACAGAAATCGTTGGGCCGTGACTGCGAGGAGGTCGTTACTGAGGAACTAACGCCAGGGTTGAACTTCGACAAAAACTTACTTGCAATAGTTTATATTTTTTCCAGTTGCATCAAGCGTTATGGAATTGTGTAAAGCAGCTATCAGCGATAATAATAAAATAATAAAGCAACAGTCGTTTTCAACTATTGAGTTATATTTTAAATGATTGACAAATACACCAGTATTTTATATGAGTCTTTTTTTAACAAATATCAATTTATAAATTCTTTAGAATACTTCTACTACGGCTCATGATCTATTCGGTCGAAAAGGCGTACTAAAATAAAACTCTTTTATTTGGTTATACGCCATAAATTCCGAACGAACCTTATCATGATTACTAAAATCGATAATAATTTTATAATAAACGTAACACAAATGACAAATGTCCATGGGCGGCAGTATTCACTTTCCATCAGGTGATATCTGTTTGCCCCTGTACTATAAAAAAAACACAATTAAAATACCTATTACCTTTACAGAATATTATCAAAATGAAAGTAAACCTCGTTTTTTTTCGACGTGTTTTTTTAACTTATATATGAAGTCTATTTTGTTTTATAAAAGTCCTCATTTTGCAGTCTTATCAAAATTACTGCCTATTTTTGTCATAAGAACGTAAAGAAGCTGAGCTGAACGTTTCGATTTTCCGATTTTACCCGTTTAAAAATGAAACGTAGGACTAATAACGCTAAGAAAACTTAATTTATTCAACTTCAAGACAAGTTTTTTGAACACATGACGTGTTTAATATTCCAACAACCTTGTATTGTACAAAAAAAAACACAAATATAGATACATTAAGTTGCAATAAAATACGCGAAACAAGTTTTATCGGACTTTTGAACAAATAAAGATGCACAAACATGACCTTTAAAATGCCTTTTTTCGATCCGACAAAAAATCAAGCACTGACACCTAAACCACAACAGGATCGAGAACTGGTATTCACGCCGGCTATTGCTGCAAGACAGGCACAGGTGACCTTGCCACTGAGGCTGGAAACCTGAACAATACAGCGACATAACAATGTTCAACGGTCCAATGGAGACCATTCAAACGCAAACTGGATACAGCACTGAGGTTTTATTCACAAAGGTTTCATGAAGAATAGTGTTTCGACAAGATTTTAACTTATTTATTTATTTGGTAACTTGATAAGCCCAATAAGGATATAGACATAAGAGAAGGACGCTTATCTCAAAAGTAAACATATCGCAGTTCGCTCTGTCATAAAGTTTTGTCTATTTCGAAATCATCTGCTCCAACGACCGAAGTGACCGGCAGAAGTGATTGCTTCGAAATCCCATATTGATGATAAAGTCATTAAAACAGACCAGTTATTAGAACAGACCTTATTCCAGCAGTGTTAGAAGCTGAATTACTTCAAAGAATTTCAACGTCGTAAAATCCATATTCAGAAAAACAAGTAAACATACAATCATAATTTTTAATTATCATTTCCATATGAATACACAATAATCCCTGTTCGGCTTGCTTTGATATCTTAAGCATGTTGGTTTTAATGAATTATAAATTGTATTTATTCGTTTCCGTAAAACCATTAACTCCTTATTCAAAGGCACTTTCTGAATTAAACAACAACAAAGTAATGTTTAGTTTCCAAGATAATGGCTTCTAACGCAAATCTAGTAGTCATTTTATCTGCTGTCATAAAACTTTAATTACGCGCATCAGACATACATTTTATATTAACTTAAATACAACCATGCATTGCTACTACACATTATTTTGGATGAATATCCTAACCTACAATTTTAATTGTCATGAGTTTTATATCTTATTAGATAGCTCGAACCTTAGATAAACCTCGTAGTATTTGCTATCCGGGTGTGATGGCGTGTGTCCCGAGTATATGTGCAAAAAACAATACGGTGAGATTCAATTGAGTCCTCAAATGTTCACACAAAAGATAAGCCTACTTTTCAATGATTAAGTTTCCAAATAAGCACATCATCTGATGGTGAGTTGCGACTGTCGCCAATAAACCCTATTGTCATCATCAGTTAGCATCACAACGTAGATTTCTAAAATCGACATTTATAATAAAATCTAAGCTTTCAGTAATTTCATTACCTGCTCCACCTTTATCTAGCTACGGTACTGACCTGTACCAGGTATCTATATAAAGAGATAATTAAAAGAAATTAGGGAACAACATGCTGATGGTAGTGCATCTGCATATTCGCATGAATCTTAAAATCACAAGTCGCCGTAGAACAAAATCTTCGGGCTGAATTAGTTTCTTGCTAGAATATATTCAGTCTAAAATGTAATGGATATTTACAGGTGTCCGAGGTTTTGTAGAACAAGCACCTTAGTTAGCAACTGGCAAACGCACCATATATGCACTAAGGAAAAGGAACATACACTAGTTGTTGTTTCTTCATAATTATATTATGAAGGTAATCTTGGCAATGGTAATGATATAGAAACATTACACGTGTCCTAGAGAAGCACTTACACGAACAACATTATAGTACGAGCCAACATATCTCGATCTTGTTAATCGTGACTAAGAAGTTATGAAATCCGGCAGGAAAAGATTTTATCACAGGGAAGAGTATTATTCCGTTCACGTCTGAATAAACTGGAAACTGTGAATTAACATTACCGAGGTCCTTGACTTTTGGACAAAGAAATTGCGTCATATATGTGTTCTCTTAAACGTTTATTTTAATAAATAAACGTGACGGGGTAATTAGGGTCGGGACTTTTGAGCAAATTTGCCATTTTGCTCTTTTTGAGGCATTAGTGAATTGTTTTCTTGTTTACTCTTGACAGTTAAGTGTATTTGAGATGCTCTTACTTCATTATATTCAATTCTTATGTTAAAACAAGCTTATGTTAGCTTTTCTTGGGGCTTGTATTTTTTGGGGTTCATGATCAACAATTGATTAAGGATATATTGTCCCTCTGCAGGCTGAACCGGAAGCTTGTGCCCTGTAGAGAAATATTGATGATCTAATTTTTAATTGTCGCAATATGAGACACTTGGTTGACATTTGGCCTTTAAAAAACAATACTGCTTTAAAGAATTAGGCAAGGTTTGAACATTTGGCCTATAGCGGTAAATAGAATTGGGTATCGAATATTGCACTAAGATAATAATCATAGATCGGTCACACCGGCCATCGACCTAACACGAAATCTATCAATTTTCCACTTCACCTACTATTTCGACAACATCTGGCGTCTATAGTCTATGGTCTGTGCACTCTCACTATCACTACCTAAAGTCTTAACAACTTACACTTAGAGTCGCTTATAGCTTGTTATAAAAAATTGTTTGAATGCACACCGTCTTAGAAGCAATTTAACTTTAACTATTCATTAAGCATCTTATTTCCAGGTGATAAGGTCTAGTACTCTGTGGAGTGGAAATGAAGCCCTGAAGCATGGTCAGCTGCCTTGTTAAATAGTATGCCTCGCAGTTATCCAGTACTGTTAAGTTTTCTGTAGCTTGTTGCGAAAATATTTCTTCGCTTCTTAATTTTTATTAACAATTATGAAAATTATAGCAGTTTTTCTTCAATACACGGAGCAAATAGCAATAATGTTTCAAACCTAGAAGTATTTGTATATACTTATACAATATACAAGTTAATGATTCCCAATCGTGTGGTATATTCTTCTTATGATATAGGGAACAAACGAGCAAGAAAGACACCTAATGGAAAGTGTTCACCTCCGCCCAGGGACAAATATTCATTGGTTGAACAAGTGAAATTTAATCTCACATGACTTCTAAATTTAGACTTTTTAGTAACATCTGAATAAGTTATATTGGATTAAACTTGCTCCAAGACTAATAGTCATGCAGATTCACATATATGTCTTTAATTATAAAAGTATTTATTATTTCTTAAATAATCACTTAAAAGTTTGTTTCACATATTCCTTCGAAACGTGTTCGGAGTCCCAAGATTGATAGCTAATCTTTTTGCTGACAAGGCAAACACACTGATTGCCAACTGTAATGTTGAGCACGTAATAATTAACCGGTATCGAGTGCAGTGAGTCGCATCAAGCCTCGTCTAGATTCCAACGCGCCGGTCGCCGAGACCCCGATAGTTTTTGCTGTGGTTTCTCTTCTGCCATCAACGTCTTCCAAGCGTCCTGCTAGATGGGGGTAAAGGCCTGTTCCAACATATTAATAAAGTATGCATAATGCATTATTTGAGCACACAAACAGTGATATGATAGGATCTCTAGGAATAATATAGTAAGAAAGTAACAAGGCATAGCCTATATGAAAAGTAGAAGAAACATTACTAACTGAAGGTAATGTGTCTGGAATCACAATTGAATTGTTATTTACTATTTTTATATAAAATATAATATGCTCTGTATGACGCAGATGATATCAAAGTACAATCGAAGTTGGGAAAGTAACAGATGCAGATAAAGATATCCATATTCCTATTGCGTGTATCATGATTAAGTAACAACGGAAACGCGGCCGTAATATATCGAAATCACATTATACTGTTACTGCTTACACGATAATCTAATTACGGAGATATGAAATGTAATATGTACTAATAAAACAATAATGAAGTTCTCGTAGGGAATGTAAAAAGAAGCTCGTGACTGACACATTGAACAAATGTTAATGCAATTGTTACGTAGGTCAAACTTAACCTTTATTGCTATATAATAATTCGACCATTGTTTAGCCACCTAGATTGCCCTTTCATTTATCTTGTCAATGCGATTTATCTTATTATAACAAGGAAAGGGACTTACCTAGTCCTCTTGAGGTCCCAGAAAGTTCAGACAAGACAGTAGATGATCCACCGTTTGAAGAGCACTAAAGTCACACAGGCGGCTTCTGCAATATCCCATCTAAGAATTTCGAGTGAAATGGTAAAACCATACCTTCTAGATTCAAGTATGTACGGAAAATCTTCTTAAAATCCTTTTTTAAGAACCTTCTGCAACCTGTAAAGATTTATTTTATTATACATGTTGCAAATACTTTGGATACTTTGTCCGCCTTCAAAATAACGAAAAAAAACTACTAAGCAATATACTTATGCATATCTTGTGGAGATAATTTGATCGTTATGATAATACAACGATGACAACGTTCGTCACATACATTCGTAATGGGTTTTGGGCATAAAAAACATTTGTATTACTTTAAATAAATTGCTTTTAATACTTCGTCCAATTACTATATTAAAATTGCTTGCTTGTTATGTCAAGTTAAAATACACGATTATAAAGTAATGCTAATAAATTTGTAAGCTGATTTAAGTCATATTTTTTTTATACTGTGAATCGCTATTTTCTAAAAATAAATCTGTACTAGTGGCCTCAGTAAATAATGAATTATTGTGTAGTATGTAACTTGCTGCTTCGGAATCCTTAAATCTTAAAGATTTTTTTCAAAAACCTGACAAGAATATCATTACCATGCATTTGCAAACCCAGATTCGCCATATTATTACCATGTATATTAATGATACCGTCGGTATTTTCGCAATATCTTTAAATTATGATAACTCGGCCAGATTTGGCCATCCATTACAGTTTCATGACGAAACGTCGTATCTTTGTCAATCATCACAAGATTGGGAGCGAGTGAAAGTGCATTGTTGCTCAGAAAATGTCAACCGCGATCTACTTTAACGAGGGGCTGACCAAGTGATGGGACAAAAAGTACGTTTTAGGATCGAGTTTAATGCAAGTATGTATGTATAGTCGTATGGTGGTATGTTGGTGAGTGTATTATTCGGAAAAAGGAAATTTGTTTACGTTTTTGATTTTGACTTGAATAGACAAATGCTCGTCGTGTAGAACACGAAGAAATCGGAACGTCGGCTATAATAAATAAATTCTTTACCATCTCCAAATTGATATTAAAATCTCTAACGTATAAATTAATTAAGCCAAACAACTGACGTAAAAAACTTGAAATGTCAAATCAGGTGCCAAATTAAGTTTGCCTTGAATGTTATAGACAAAAATACACTACAGGTCACAAAGCTAACACCTCGAAGAGCCTTCACCCTTGACAATATCAGCAACAAACTTTGTATCGTGAATGTTTGCAACTGTCACTTCAAGGCTGTGGTAAAATCTACTACAGTTTGGAATTGACTTCATGAAGTTTCTTTGAGTATAACATAGTGTTTTACCTTCACTGGTACATAATGTACCTTCCAATATCCGTTAAATTTTTTACAAATCATGCTAAAAACACATGACAACCTACATGGTGTAATGGTTGAGAATTAGGCTCGTGCGCCTGTTTAGGGTTCCGGGTTCGAACATTGGCAGAACAGTCAAAAAGACATGATGATAACATGTCTGTTTTTATTCGTCTGTACCTATGAATGTAATATGCAAATTTTCACAAGAGGGACATGTTTATTTATTATTAAGTGTACATATTAAAGCTCCTTGCTGGAATTGGAACTAGTTGGGGCTGAGTTAAATGTTTATAGGTAACATAAGAATAATAATGATATTAAACTTTGATCATAATCCCTTTATTCAGTTCAGGCTAAAATAAATGTTACATAACAATAATATAAAACTAAACATAATTCAAATAAGTAACACAAAAAGAACTAATTTTAAAGAATCACGTAATACAACTGAACTACTTAAACCTATACAGAAAGTAACTATGGATTAAAATGTGGTACTATTCTTATAAAAAACAACTCAATCTGTTGACGAAATCAAACTAAAACCTTCTTTAACAAAGACGTTAATTTCAATAACGTCGCATCTGCGTGAAAAGACACAGTTGTCAAAGCCACTCAAATGTTGATTAAAGCTGTAAAACTTGATAATGACATACAATAATCCGAATAAATGTAGCATCGACGAGACCATTGTACTCTGAGCCCCTTGTAAGGGTTTGATGAATGAAAATTGCTCATTTGTGGTTACTGGAAGAGTTCCCGTTACAGTGGTTGGTGGTGATAATAATCTTGAATTGTGTCATGGGCGATTATCGCTTGCGCAACCTCACAACAGCCAGTAGTAATGTCTGTGCTGTTCCCATGGGCGGCGCACGCGATTATAAGCTAATTGGGCACTCGCAATGTGTGAATGTGTGCTTTTTAATGTTTCCGGAGGAGGCGTAATGGGTTCTGATGGATGTCAACAAAACATTACTGGAAATGCAACTTGAAACGACTATTTTTTTATTGACAAGCATGCATGTGTCAAAAATACATATGTACGAGGAATTGCCAAGGCCTTTTCACTACCATCACGTATAATGTTAATAATTCCAATATAAAAATATTGGAATTATTCAATAAAATAAAAAAATCACATTCATCAACAATTTCGACTTGACGAATGAAAACAACAATCGTACACAACTACTCTTATCGTTGAGGTGTTTAGCACTATGTTGGCTGTCATCCTGTTTGAGCTATTAAAATACATGCAAAGATATAATAAAAACAAATATCTGAAACTAAGTTCCAAAAAAGAAAACTACATATTATAATTCCAGTACTTAATTTTATTTATACAAAAGACCTTCCATGTGTAATTTCCCTATAATGGCGCCACAAAAAACATATCGAAATAAATTGATTACACACATAGCTGAATGTACTGCGCAGGTATCTCTCCTTGAATGCGCAAAGAAATCTCAGCGTGCGCACGCGACGGTTTCACGTAAGTCTCGCCTATCGGCTGATACTGGTCGTGCTAGTTCGAGAACTGCATTGCAGAAACTGTCACTGGGCTTCAGAATAGGTCTCTATCTAGGGATATGTGTATGTTACATTTCTTAGCTTGGAAAGTTATTGGACGAGGTTTCGAAGCGATCTATGTGGTACTAGCAATACATGAATGAAGATTAAAAAACAGCGAACAAATAATCACGAACAGATACTGGGTTTTTTAACATACACTAACGTAAAAAACACGAAAAGTAATTTCTTTTTTAAATATGCATCGATTTTAATGCCAGTCGTTTTAATTTTTTTTTAATATAAAGTATTATTTTCTTAATTATTGCGAGCTGTATTTTATTTGGTTTGTTAATTTCGTAAATTTAATCTACAGTTTTATAGTCAACTTACTGTTAATCGGTGACGTATCAATGAATGTACCAATAAGATATTGACCCACATATTTTTTCAAGTCACCGTAATTAGGTACTTATGTTCTATGTTTTTTTCAATAATCCCACTTCAAGAATTTTCACCTAAACGAACCGCGACACAGAAGGTCACACGCCGGTCCCCAGAACAATGCGTGTCTGAATGATTGACGTTTCAAACAACAATCAAAGTTTCTACGCCTTATCTCAATGTAATAGAGACTATTGTTATTTGTTTGCAGACATGGCCACCAAACAGTTACATTGCACAAGTGTTAAGCCGGGACAACGTTCTGTTTACCTATTCCAAATTCACCTGCCGTTCCATTTACCTGCTGCCTAAGTTGCGTCATCGTAGCTTTAGTTTCTCAACACGAATTCTTAAATTATAACACATAAAACTAAACGATGTGTTTAGCGATTCGGACAAGCAGGACTTTTCCCGTTTTAATGATCTTTTTTTCAAAACGAGGTTATTGTTTGCCGCATATGGCTTGTGACGATGAACTCAGTTGCATTACAAATTATCCTCTCGGTCCTTGAAGTAGGACAAGCGAAGGCTGTAAACGTGAGTTTATATCTTGCGTTTTGAAAAGAATAATAGTCAATGACCTGTTTAATATATCACGAAGAGTAACTAGTTACAGGAGACAGCGTATATCTGTATGTTGCTTAAATTTCCACTCATGTCGTGCTATCTAATTGTACGCTCTACTATTCTTACAAAAAAAATATAAATGATCCAGATTGTCAGTCATTACGGACTAAAGTTATAAAATAATAAAATTTTGAGTTCTAACCCAAAACGAGAGTTGAGCAGGAAATGGTATAGCTGAAATAGCCCAAGATGTGCCATTTATTTCACAATTCAAGTTGATAATAGTTGAATTCTATCTTCACAGGTAGAATGTAAATTATGAATAGTTATGCCCTTAAAAAAGACATGATGATATCAGTATGTATAAAACCATTCGAAGAAATCAATGCTTAAACTACTAGTTCGCAACAATAACTATGACACAAGTTCAACATGCAATGTCAGCATGTATCAAGCTAAATTTAAAGGTTGTCTGCAATCCAAATGTACAGAACTCTATTTTAAGCCACAGCATACAAAAACATGTATATGAGACATTTACTGCGTGCCTACCTCAGAACAATAAAAATGTCTACAATCCAAACAAACCTCTAAGTGCTCAGCTGTTACCGAAATAGGGCGAGTTTCTTAACAAATTCCGACAGTCACGAAAGGAATATTTTCGTCTCTGGTCGGCAGTCATAAATATCTCATTTTTGTACGAAGAACTTTTTTGTTTGAATTTTTTATTGCTGATATTTTTGCTTGTCTTTGACAATTTGTGATAGGTCAGATCGAGTTTATGGATGAAATCTATATTTATTATTGAGTCGCATTGTCTTTCAAAGTAAAACGAATTCTTTTGTTTTTATATTATACAATTATTGCACAGACCTTTGCGCACAGCATAGTTATTAATTTAAATATTTAAGGTAAAGGATAGCCAATCGATGCCATCCTGCCTACACCAAGCCATTGCCTAGAAATTTTCATTAATTTTGTCACTTACTTATTTTTGTTATTAATGATTCTACCGAATTATAAAAACGAATTTTACTGACTCGTTATTTTCATCATTGTTTTAAATATTTATGTATAAAAGTAATCATTTAACATACGTTACGATAAATAGAAGAACCCATAGAAACAGACAATAACAGGTGGTTTATTTGATATGCATATAACACTATAGTCTGCATACAAGTGAGTTACGTAAGTAACAACGCAAGTCGGCGAAAACGCACTATGGGCTGTGGACCCGAAAGCCACTTAAAGTTGTATGTGCTTTCAAAATTTCACTGGGTGTCGTAACTTGGAGACGGGAAAAGGGGCGTGGTAAAATCAACAGAAGTAACTTAATGTTCGGTATTAAAAATATATGACGACCTATTTGGTGTAATGGTTGAGACGTCGGCTACTCACCAAAGGTTCCGGGTTCGATCCCCGGGCAGTACAAACATTTGTGTGCATGAACATGTCTGTTTGTATTAGTCTAGTTGTTTTCTATGTATAATATGTATGTAAGTATTTACAAAAAAATAAGTATATAAGTATGTTTATCCGTTGTTTAGTACCCATACTACCGGCTTCACGCTTAACTTGAGGCTAGATGGCGCTGTGTGAATGTTAGTGGATATTTATATTTATATAATTCCCACTAGTAGCTGGGTTTTTTGCCTACTAGGCACCTCATTTTAGTAATTAATAAAGGCCAGCCTAAAAATTACTAATGTCTAGGCCGCAGGAGATCAAGTAGCAACTGTCTACCATAGTTCTTGGTGGTTCAGGGAAAAATCGAAAGTACAAGAGCACGCGGCAGATCACCGATGCGTTGGACCGACCAGGTCAAGGCAGCAATCGGTAGCCCTCTATGCCAGGACACTGGACACGCGGCGGTGAAAGCGGAGTGGCGGCATTTAGTCAAAATGTCTAACCTATTCCTATTCATTTCTTGAATAACAACGCCTTCTCCGCTACAATTGTATTGTATTTTTATTTGTGAAACATAGGTAATAACATGGTACAGATGACAAGTCCTACTACATTTCCACCTTTGTCAAGGTATACAAATATAATCACATGATTTACTCGTAGATTAACAATTAATAGTGAAATGAATATAAACAATAAAATGACAAAGTAATAATAATAGTGTGTTTGTACAGTTGCGAGTCCTGAAACAGTTACTTAAATAGAATTTTGGAAACTTACACAAACAATTAATTCTAACAAGAACGATGCTTCGATACTATCAATGGCAACAAATCCATCACAATATTTCGAGCCTGTCGTCAAACCTGAACCAATCAAAAACCCGTCCGCGTTGTCATCGCCAATAGAAAACAAACGATGCGCCGGTGTATTCACACCGAATTAGCCATGCAGAGAAACTGCATATATTACTGGGGACGATATGCTGCCCGGTTTCTATGTACATGTGAGTGATGGGTAAAATAGAAAATTGACGACGCGTGATAACAGCGTATGCAATTCTTGGTAAACAAAAGAACTGTCTTTAGAAAAGTTGTTTTGACATAGCAATAAAATGCTGAAAATTAATTGTATCTTAATCTTTATTTATTTATTAGGTTCACCAACAACATAACATTAATCTTACATTAAGAATATTAAATTGCAATACATCATATGATGTAAATGTTAAGTTTCTTACAGGTAAACATAACATTCTTATTTTAAAGAGCTTCTTTTGAAATATTATATAACGGTTAAATGTGCTACTTAAAACTACTAATAATTTTTTTCGGAACAACTGCATTGAGTCGTCATCTTTAAAAACGTTCAGAGAAAATATTACAATATTATAAGTAATTTCACAGTATGGCTGTATTAAGCGTAAAAAAGTGAATAGGTATTCGTATCAAATTAGGAATGTCCCAATAATTGGAAGCATGAGAACATTCTAGTCATACCGCAACTGCAGCTTTAACGTGTCATAGTGCTTGCGGCGAATAAAAATCGTAAGAAAATCAATTCATTATTATTAATCCATAGAAAGTCCTGACCAAGCCAAACCTTCAAAAGGGTTTTATTATTTGAATAATTAACTCGTGTTTAAGGCGACGTTGACAGTTGTGTAGACGCTCGATTCCCAAAAGGCAGTAGTCACAACTTTTCAAGGCACTTTCGCATACATATAATATCTTGGGTACCTGGTTTTGGAACAAATATTCTGATTGACTGAAGCGTAATTATCCTCTGTCCTATTGGACCGACAACTTGCGAAAGAACGCTGGCTGGAGGAGGCCGTACAAGATAAGTGGAGAATTGTGATGTATGGCAGAATGGGGGAGACCCATGTCAAGAAGGACACATCAAACACAAAATCCAACCACTATAGTTATGCTATTGAAAGAAGTAGTATGTATGGGATCCAGTTTACATCTTCCGTGTTTTAAACAAACTTTACCGTAAAATGATGCACCCTGAAGGAGTACACGTAAGGTTTTGGTCAACCCAAACGTCTTTAGCTTAGTTGGTAGCGTAAAAAAGTATTGACTAGCTAAGGCAAGCTAAGCATATCTGTGTCATTTCAAAAGTCACTATTTTCATTTCAATTACAAGCATCGTTATGCCTGTCACCAAGAGCCAAGGTAACATTAAATATTCATGATTAATAAGCTCGGACTAAGAAGGTTTCATTATGAATGAATAACATACTAGTAGGTTGGCGAGCAGTTACGATCCCCGTATCAATTTTCATAATCAAGCTGGTCTCCTCAAATGTCAAGAACGGTTCTAATTACATATATGTATAGAATTCCAATTGGAATATTCTAGATCCCATTGCTGACTTTTCCAAAAATATCAAAAATGTAAAACAACTAAATTTTCACAGTTTAGGAAAGACTTATGAATTCAAAATTTAACTTATAATAAAAGTTATTATGTATAAGTTTAATGATGAGTTTATTCAAAGAATTTGACCTGTAAGTGTAATTATTTTTCTGTATAAGCTCTAAGAATATAAGTTTAGTTTAGAATGCCTACCCAAATATATGTATTGCCGTGTTCATTTGGTATGGTTAAGCTCAGTATAAAAATTAGTTGTTGACATGTTAAACGCGTACCCAAATTTTTCAATGTTACGCAACACACCAACGTGGCCTACTGTAAAAGTTAACGCATGCAAAAAGGTCTGTGGTACATACAACGTGTAAGAACATCGTCGATTTCCATACAAAATTACGGTCACTTTCGAAATGGTGCATTGAAATTCGACGTTAACGATTTTGGGTCCATTGTCTTGCGGACAGCCATTTAGTTTTCCGAAGTGTGCTAAGATGGTAAAGACAGCGATTACTCGTTTCAAGTTACCGTTACTTCGTAAGCGAATAGGTGTTTCTACGAAACTGTGATTTATTATCATTGTCCCACCGAATTGGGGTTAGATGTGCAGCAGACAACAATAAAATACTGGAGAATCAAAGGAAGTTAAGGTCTTTTATAAATTAAAAGCAGTGTAGAATACAATGATCACCACCCCGACACATCCCGCTGTAGTTGCAAGTTATGCCTTATGGATAAAACATGCAGCCTTCTAAAGATATTTCTTTATCCAAACCGTCTCCAATCTTAGAGATTATGGCAAAAAAACTCTATAGTGGAGGAGGCTTCAACCCTACAGTACACTTGATAAGTGAAGATAAAGTAAGGGAATGTAGGGCAAGATTCTAGTGTGATAGATAATTCAGTGTAATAGGCATTTCAATGTATAGGCGTAAGTGGCTTATCTCAATAAAATATCAAGAAATAAAGGCGAGACAGAGGTACTACGAAATACAGGCTTAACCAACTTACTTCGGACAACCAAGACTATATCGGATATTCTTGCAACCATTGCATGTCGAAATATCACAGTTCATGTTCATATTATAAATTATTTACGCATAATGCTATGACACTAATACTGCATTAAGGCTATATGCAACGCCTGGTCAGAACCAAAAAGCGAAAAGTTCATAACACGGATTACATCACTGGCTTAGTCACGACATATCTGACTTGCCATTTACCGCCATTAATATGAAATTATGGCAACTTATAAATTGAACACGGCCCCAATTTGACATTAAAGGTAAACCAAGTTAATCAACTCTATTGAATGCAACAAATTAAAGAGTTATGTAAATATTAAGGTTACCAATATATTCTGACAAATGTTGCTAGGTTAAACCATTTGCACTTGCCATACGCATAAAAAATAATCTAAGTTAAACTAGAGCAGTGTCATCCTTCACTGTAAATGCCTACAAAAAAATAGAATGGCCTAATAATTGTATATTGAAATGAAATAATATAATATTCTTTATCTTTACCTTTATCTTCGATATAACAATATTCTGATGCAAGTAAATGATTGCGTATAGTTTGTAGCTGCATGCATTGTTTCTTTTACATATTATTATACCTATGTAATTTATCGTCGTAAGTATTTATTCTATAGTAATGATGCGATATTTTTCAAAGTCACAAACTTGATATACAGCGGCCCATTCACACAAAACTCGTCAAATAACTCAGTAAACCTCTGTATTGTTTATTACATTAAACATCAACAAAACACGTTCCCAATTTTATTAAGACTATTCAGAACCGATGACAAAATCCCTTTATTCCAAAGTAGACAAAAGCAACGAGAAGTCTAATTCGAAGCATACAGATACGAGTATAAATTTGAGCACCATATCCATCGTAAGATAACTTATCAATTCGATTTCGTTAGTATTTACTGTTAAATTTATAATTAACAGCTTAAAAACAACAATAATATTATTATAGATATTGAGATAAACGGAAATTCGAATTTTCCAGAATCAAGATTGAAAATCATACCCAAATCAAGCCCACCGGTAATTGAACTTCGAATGAATGATATAATAAACGTGATTTTAGGCGTTGGAATTTGCTACAAGTGTACTGTTAAGCAAAATGATCCTTTTCGCTAGATGAACCGTCCGTCTACTTTTCGCCACGTAGAGTATTTATGAGTGTTGCCGAACTATCGATATTTGACCTCAAAAATCATCTATATTATCAATAGACCGAAAGTATCGATACTATTGCTTCTGACTATTGTCAAAACCATCAATACTATAGATTAACTTTAGCGCAATTATCGACAGCATTTATTTAGCCCAACTATCGATAGCCTATCGATAGTGGACTATCGAGCGGCAACACTGATTTATGTATACGTTACATGACCTTTACAGATTATTGTTATAACATTCAGTTTTTAATGTTACGACTTAATACATTGTATTTGATAGATGAGCTTGCGTAGTTGGTCAACCGGTTGAGTTATGTTTTGTCACGTTCATTACAAGATAAGGATGAGCTCATTGCCATAAAAGTTCGGTATATTGCCTTTTGAGTAAATTATTAATTAGCTAGGTAACTGTAATGTCTTGGTAATCCTTGGTAATATACAGCTCAAGGAAACAACTCGACGTAGCCGTTACGACATTTACTACAAAAGTGACATGACAAACCACTGACATGTTATGTCTCATCGACAATACATCACAGTAACCTGATATAATTTGGGAAAGCGACTGGGTACGTACCGGTAACGCGAATAGGAACTGGTCGAACCTACAGTGACTCGCGACGAAGATCCCGACTGGCGCCGTCGAATCGCGGTCTTGAAGTATTGCATGTGCTAAGAAGTTTTTCGCGCTTTGTTCGCCGCGGTTGATACAATGATCAGATCGTCTGGATCGTCGAGTACGTCCCAGGGACGCGTCCTCGGGACGTACTCGACGTCTACCTTTGCGGAATAAAAAGGGTGTGACATACGGACGGACACACAGACAGACATGACGAATATATAACGGTTCCGTTTTTAGCCATTTGGCTACGGAACCCTAAAAAAGTTAAGCTTAATATTTCGTTTCTAATTACGTTTACAGAAACAAGACAGGAAAAGGTTTAATTTTCAACTGTTTATAAATTAATAAACTTCTGTTGATACTTGTTTGAAAACTCGTTACTAAGATAACACTTTATTCAGAATACTGTCAGTTTCGTCATCATTCGACCAGGAAGTTCACAAGGCTCAGCGGATGTGCGCGTAATAAAAATGGCGTTTAATTTGTGCTTACTAATTAACTTCGTAAAGGGCTACGTTTATTGTAATGTAGAGAAACGATACGACTGACTCGCTTTAATATATTTTTAACCGATTTCATAGTATTATCTATTGTACAGAATGCAATCAATCATCTTTAGCGCGCGTTCAATTATACTTACGCCAACAATAAAGCGTTCGATTTATGCTATGATAATGAACATGA
>PQWD01012427.1:66000-93678 GCA_019425675.1 Leucinodes orbonalis
TGATTCCACTTTATTGTAACTTTCCTCTAAGATTTGAAACCATAGGCGATCTGTTGTCATCAACAGTACTCAATTTGAAAACAATTTTTTTTGCTATTAGTGCCACTCACTTTGCATACCCTACTCATAATCTCAGTGCACGCCACTGCCCTCGTTGCCGCTTCGGAGTTACGAATGTTCATGGAAGGCGATGGCGATTTCCATCAGATGAATCATTTGTTTAAATAAACAACAACAACAAATTAATAAACATAGAAAGTAATTCATTCAACAATAATAGCATTGTATCCGGATAAAAGATACCGTTTCACACACACCAATTATCTATGATATATGTATTGTGAAAATAATTGGCAACATTGTTTTGAAGTCATTGTTTCTTATATCGTTATATTAAATGAAATGAGTAAACAAAAGGTAATCTCACAAGTCAATCGAATTCTGCTCTCGTATTGATATATATTATATATTAACTCAAAATATTTTCAAACAACATTTTCTAAAATTTTAAACTATGGAAACGTTTTTATTAAATAAACTAAAAGGACGAAATGTCAAAAGTACAATGTGAAACGGAAATGGATGTAAAAGTTTTAAATATATAAAAAGAGCATCGAAAGCTCATTGGTGTGATCTGTTGCCTTCCGATGTGGACAATACAGATTCAAATCCCGCCACATATCCAATACCTTTCCGAATTTTTGAAATTTCTAAAACGTTTATCCGACGCCCTTACGGTAAATGAAAACAGTGTAAGGAAACCTGAAGAAAGAAGAAATTCAAAGACTGGGTGTGAAGTCGGCCATTATTTTGAATAAAAATTAAGTTAGAAAATACATATGAAATATTACAAGCGATTTTAAAATAATAATCTTTTCCTATTTTGCCTTTTGAGGTTACTACGCCTCCAGCTCTCAATAAAACTGCAGTCTACACTTGACTTCTCAATCTGGAGAATCTCGAACTTCGAGACAAACAAAACAGTTATAGACGTCGTCACTTTTCTCAATGTTTATATTCCATGTCCTGTTTGCAGTCTTAAATAATTTGTAACGAGGTTTAATAGCCGGCAATGAACGTTGCTTCTTACGGTTGAAACGCCTACGCCTATTGTGGTCATTGGAGGCCTGCCACATTGGATATTACATTATATCTTTATATCGACATAAATGCTGAAAGCAAATTCTGGTGCCTCTATTATGTATATGCAACAATATTTATGAAGGAAATTGTAAAACATTATGGAAATCCCATCTAATAAATGCCCAGTCGGTGCAATCGTATACATTCAGTTAATACATTTGTTTCTGGGCTTATTCGCAATAGTCAACTTCGAAAAATGTCTTTTTCGAAGACTATCGCTTTAGCACAATATCTCTTTCGCAATATGTCGTGATGGGGACTTAGAATGTAGTTAAAGTTATATAATAAAAAACATCCCTTTATACCTTGAATTATCAATATGAAAGAGTTATAATAATAATTCTTATGTACTATTTTAATCCGGAACAGTAGATTATATCGTTTAACTTGTCAAACCGGTGGCGTTTAAAATACTTAATCTAAAGCCTCTTTCGTGAGAGCGATGCTCTTATTGTAGCATAAAATTATGAGAATGAGTATAACGTGCCAATTAAGGCGCCCTTTAGTAGGATACTGACCTTAGTATAGGCCTTGCAACATCAGACGCTCTATATACTACAATACTCTTTACGTCTTCTGCAAAATCCAAGTATTTGTAAGCTTAAATTGAGCGTCAGGTTTAAAATACTATTAAACACCGCTGTAGGTTACTAAAAACAAAACTTTAGGCGAAAAAGTACTTTGTCACTAATATTTATTTTGTACTTTAATTTAAAAAATCTTGGTGACATCCACATGAATACTTTAATATAACTTTAAACGTTTTATGAGAATCGCAAAAATTTTGACCTTTAAAATTTAACGACTTTGCTAAAGACTCTAGAGAGAAGAATTGCTAATTGATTTTTAACAAACACTGAGGAACAATTGTGCAAAACGCCAAATGGCTATACCAT
This sequence comes from Leucinodes orbonalis, assembly GCA_019425675.1. Lineage (NCBI taxonomy): Eukaryota > Metazoa > Arthropoda > Insecta > Lepidoptera > Crambidae > Leucinodes > Leucinodes orbonalis. The sequence continues at coordinate 68,040 of PQWD01012427.1, forward strand.
TTATTCAAACCAGGGATAAGTTCATAAAATTAACTTTACAAAATTTTTGTGAACTTAATTAATGTTTTTATAATTCCAAATGTATGAAAGATACTTAAGCTTGTATAAATTATACGCATTTAATAAATTCACCAGTGTTGTTGTCTGAGTTAAACCTACCTCAAACGAATACAGAACTTATTTACCTGATTAAAGCTTTATTGATGGAAATCTCAATAATTACTTTGAGGCCAGCTACAATTATATATATGAGAAGAGTCGTCTCAAAGACGGGACTCTTCCTTGAATGGACACAGTGATGTATGTCGGCATGCTTACCTCAACTATTGTCATACTCCCACTGTATTCTTTTCGTTTTCAAAAAATCAAAAATTCATTATGGGCGTAGAAAGAGATCAATGTGTGCATGTGCAATAAATATTTATTGAATGCACAAGTTTGAAGTCCCACATGACTATGACAAAAATTAGAAGCAAGACCGTAAAATCTAGACTTGTTACATATTATATACAACTTTAAAAGTACTATAAAACTTGTTTGATATCACAATGAAATAGAACATAAAAATATACTGTTGTCATATTTCGAATGAATAAAATTATTTTTTTTTAAATAGTTTCTGTAGAGCCGGCTCATAAAATTAGTCCAAGTTATTGCTGTAAAAGTCTAAAGAAAAGTAATGATGGCATAAAATGCCAAGACTGTTGAAACTCGACAAGCTTTTTAATGTACAAAAAACAAACTGAAAACTCGTAAAATATTAGAATGCAACAGTTCGGATTGACATTTTATTTTGACGATAGTTGTACTTGACCTTTTGAAAAGGTCGTTATTATTTAATGAACTTAATTTATAGTATATACGTCAGTATTGCAAATTCTTCTAAGTTTTTATATAGCTGTATTGTTTGTGTGTGTCTTATAGTATGGCATATTAGATACCATGCAAAAGAAATTCGTTAAAAATGTTTTTTAACATATATGTATGTTGTATCGTCAATTATTATGGAAACAACGGCGATGTTATGTTTTAAATATCCTCGTTTTGACGGTTAGGTTTTTGATGGGTTCCCGTTTTGGTATGGGCTGATGTCCCTGACCTGTTCCTAAGCCATTCATTAATGACTAATCAATTTACACTTTGATTCAGTAAACTAGTAGAAATGGCTAAAATGTAGAGTTCCTATTTTACAGGCACCACACTACAGGTATTATCGCCTAAAGAAAAGTTCCCACAACTAATTTGTTATTTTAGACTAAGTTACTGAAATGAAATATTTGTATATTATAGGCAAAATGAACAACAATGAAATTCGAAACATAAAAAACAAACAGGAGACAAAAATACGTCTCTACATAACGTGAAATTCTTATCATGTGTTGGGAGCTTTTACAAGCTCAATGTTTAGCACTTTCATAAACTGTGGACGCTGTTATGATAACAGAGTGGTTTATAGGGTGAGATATAAGGCTTTGTTTAACGTTCTCGGGGTGATACGGCAAAGGTAAATAGACGTGCAAGGGTGATACACGACCTTTGTCAACATGACATAGTTTATTTTGTAACATTCTTTTAGCTGATTCTTGACACCGTTCAACACCTACGCCTATAGTATCAAAATCTCATGTATATGTTAATGAGATCTTTGGGTACTTATTACGTATTTTAGTATAATCGATAATAATCTGATTTCTATTGCTTTGATGATGAGAATTGGAAAATGTTGAGATAAACCCATTAAGAGGTATTTTTTTACTGACCAAGAAAAACTTATTTATTAAAAAAACTTTTCTCATACTAGTGGTTTAGAGAAACTTGACTAAAAAACATAAAACCAGTAAGCGACTTCTGACCAAAGTTTCGAGTGATAAGACGATAAGTGTGCAACCGGCTGAAAGAAAGTACATGATAACTAAAACATGCTTTTATTGCACGCATCGTCAACATAGTTGTAAACGTCTGCGACAAAAACGTGCCTTTCTACTTTATCTTTCTCAATATTGTGTGTCTATCCCGTTCTCGCTTGCGGCGAGCCCGTAAGATAAATTATTGCGGTGATAATAACTAATACTGTTGCTTGTAACTCTTGTAACTTGTTTCATGATGTCGATGTCGTCACACGCTGTCACCGCCGCGGTTGCGCACTTTTGCACAACTTCGTTTCTGGCCAAAAGTGTAATAAAACCTACCTCAGCCATGCTAATTCCATCCACCGATAGATCCATTGTTTTCGTCTTGCGCTATTACAACTTTCGAAATGTCATTTCCAATTGGCCTCGCGTTTGCCGCTTGTAAACCGACAATTTTATTACCAACTATTTAATTAAGGGTTACGTAAACTATTTTGTATCATAACTTTTAACAATATGAAAACACGTAGGTACCGTGGCTGGTGAAATTGTACGGTTATCAAATAGAAATGTCGCGCGCATGTGTTTATTGTGTTATCAGTTAAGTTTTTCCTGTAGAAACACCGACGAGACGTGGCGGGAATAACAAACGGCATTTCGGGTATTGGAATCAATATTCGATCGCTGTATACGAAAAGAAGTTCAAGACTCGCTTTAAAAGTAAATTTATTCTAAACAGAAGCTCAACACACGAGTGCCGTACGTAAGATGAGTCAGAGACCTTTTCACCTGAGCACATTGTTTATTCTGGACGCAGGCTCGTTCCTACACGGTTTCCCCGGTGCGTTTTCATCGGCGACTTAAAATTTAAAACGTCTCAAATGCATTGTTTGAATATTCATAGACGCGTCTATGAATTATGAATGCCAGTGTAAATTTAAACCTTTTTTATCATCCATGTCTGTCTACAAACTCTTTTCAACTTTTTCATTGTTATATTGTGCCTCGTCTACACAATGTTTGAGTTCCAAAAGTTGAATTCAAACGTATTTTCCATAGTACATACTTCATTATAATTATTGGTTTTGTACTTTATGTCTTGTCATTTGTTTATTTTTTATAAAAGTTCCTAAGAGATTTGTTTATGTATAATTATGTTCCCTATTCGTCTTCGAACTTAATATCAAAGAGCTACTTCAACCGAAAAATGTTAAGTCATTGTAATTTATTCGTTTCCGATAATCAAATATGAATTCAACACTGCTTTCTCCGCTACCAGAATTATACAATAAGCATAACTGTTAACATCCGCTCTTACCTTTGCTTGGGCAGTCCGTTAAAATTCCTTAACACAAAACACTGACACTTTGATTTTAGCGAGTCGATCAGCCGTCGGATCCCCGCACCGTTATTCACGTCATATGTGTGTCAAATAACGAGAAAAAATAATCTCACAATCTCGGCAGTATACAGTCGAGCACTGGCACAACACAAAGTTTTCTTTTTTTTTATTACTTTTTTCACTAAGGGCCCAAGGGGTGTGCGCTTTGCGCCCGCGTCGCGAGTCAGTTGCGCGGCGTCGCTTGGGGCGGTATCGCGGCGCGTGCGTCGTGCATCCGCCACTCTCTCGTGCCAACAACTGACGCGCCTTCACCTTTGCCGCGCTCGCTGCCCGTTCGCAACCAACCGCTTCGCAGTTGCATGGCAACTGAGTTTACCAACGCTCGTTGCGATCTCTTGAAACGTTCGTGACTTTGACGAGGTTTTTCGTAGTTTAATAAACAGTGCTTTGAGGATTTACTTAACATTAGCTTCCTACGTACCTACTTTTAAATTTAAACTTACTTGAAAAAAAAGGATTTTAAGCAATTATTAAAGTTAAAGATAACTGTAATCCAAATTTAAGCGAAATTAAAACACACATAATATAAAATATGATGAAATTAACGGTACAAAATTTAGGTATGTGTGTGAACCACTTTAGAAAAGCAAACATGACGAATCGGTGTCAGGAAATAATAATATGGCGTATACCAACATTGGGCGTTGATATCTTTTGTAGAGACTTTTTCCTAATTTGTAATTAATATTTACCTGAAATTTAAATATTAAGAGATAATGTTAATATGATATGTTTCGTAAAAAACAATAATCACTTCACCAAAACCAAGGTTAGCAACTAAGTTATTATAGGTCTTACACTAAACAACCTCCCCTTCGTTTTTATCCTATCACGCAATACACCTGGGCATGCATTTGAGCAAAGTAACAGTCACACAGATAAAGTACATGGAAACGTCTTTGTATTTTTGTGAGGCAAATATATACTACAATATGTATGAACTAGATATTTTATTTTATTTTATTTCATAAGGTACATCAACAGAATATAAACTAAATCATCCGTAATACAGTATAAGACATAACTTTTTAAATTTATATCCCAATTACAGATTGTACACAGCATTTTTAACAAATAATAGCAAACATGCAAAGATGAACGGAACGGAACGGAAGATGGACGACAGATATGGTATGCACCACCAAAAATATTCATGTAAACTGTTGTCAAGACGACCACATAAATTTGCGCTGTGAAAAAGATATCAGATCTCATGTAGAGCCAAGCTTATGAATCTACACGGCCTTACTCTACCGACCATAACTTCAACAAATTCTACATATCAGTACCTATGTATGGCTTCGCTATCTCGCTACCATCGTCGAGGTGAAATGCGAATATTTTGTTTCTGATCTAAAGTAACGAAACATGAAACGATATCTGGCGCAAAATAGCGGAGACCTATGTCCAGTGGACTGCTAAAGATTGAAGAGAGAGTGAGAGGAATTATGAAAGTAGAGTAAATCGTGTATATTCAGAAGCTTGGCTTTGTATAAGATCGAGATATTAGATCTTATGTAGAGCCAAGCTGCAGAAATTTCAAAAGTTTATGATTTCTGGTTGTATTGTTTTTAGTGGTATTATAAACTTACATCACATACAAAATTTCAGCATTCTAGCACTTCAGGAAGTAGCTAAACATTTTGATGATCATCAGTGTGACAGAGTGTCAGTGACGAAATCGGCGTATTTTAGATATCAATATAATCTTAAGCATTAGAGATAAATTCAATGAGACGTTGTATGATTAATAAGATAATTATCGACATATCCTGAGAATACGAACTATCTTATATATCGGAAACCAACTATATGAGAGTTAAAAAACACTTAGAGAAAAGGGATGTAGTGCCCTTGCGCTTCGCTTGGCTGGTCTTGGCAAGGGCACTACCGTGCCCCCCAGACAAAATTTGCATATAAACATGAATAATAAACAACTTGTTTCGATATGGACTTAAAGTAGAGACATTTATTTTTGCAAGTAGCAAAATTAATTTTTGTGCTTTACTTTGGTAATTAAAATGTTTTTATTCTTATTTTTATTCTATTTTATGTTTTGTTTTTGACGGTAATAAGCGGTTTAAGTAAGCCTCATTTGAATAAATGGATTTTTATTTTGACTTTAACAACAACCATCTTAAAGTAGTTACTGGGTCAATTTGAGTTCCGCAGATCGGAGATACTATAACGAATTTTCGTGGTCCAATCCAATAACCGACCGATTCGTTAGTGGCTTGACTTGCGTGAACCGCAGCCGAACTAGCTTACCTACCCTACCATACCAAGCTACCCTCCCTGCAACGCCCTAAGCCGAGTTTCAAATCCCTTAGATGCCCTTAGACTCGTTATGTATTTTTTTAAGGCTGAGAGCTATCTGCGCTCGGCAATTGCGTGGCAAAGCTGTAAAGGCCATCTGCGGCCTACAGCAGTAGTTAAAAAAAGCACTATGTTAAGCGTTACGCCATCGAGCCTTCCAAAAAACGTTTGCCTTTATCATTTTTTGTTGAAAGAGATACAACTTCTATGTGGAAATGCCCCAAAATTCATGCATTTCGTCAAAATCAATAATAATGTCATTCACACGAAATTCATTCAAATTGTTATACTATTGCATACTTATCGTAATTATTTCCAAATAAAATATCATTGGCGTGTTGCAACGTAATCGGGCAGCGAAACACTGGTATTGCGTGTACCATAATAAATATGTATACAATTATAACACACCACTCATATACTATATATTTTTGAGCCAATAGAGGTATTACGGTGACGGAAAACATCGTGAGGAAACCTGCGCACGCCTGCGAAGAGATTCAAAGATTGTGCCTGAAGACGGCCAATCCACACTAGGCCCGCGTGGACGACTAAGCTTTAGACACCCTCACGGGAAGGCACGTTCCCCTCGGTGGGGACGTTTAATGAGCTGATAATGATGAGAGGTTTGGGATTTTTCTACACCTATAAAAGCCATACGTTACGTTATATACGTTACAGTATGGACGAGAAATGCTTCGGCACGATTTGAGCTGGTGAAACCACGCTTTGCATTGATTTTCACGGAGTTGTAGTGTGTATATATACCTCACTCACACATATGTGTTATGTTATATATAAGGGTAACTGTAAGTAACTTAAGACATTCGTTATTTATTAGATTTCACTCTATAGAGCCTGGAATCATATGATTCTCAATTAGATTTTAAATGGGGTAATTGAAGGCCCAATATTAACACTATCCTTTTACCTCTCCCTTAAAATATTGGCAACGCAATCGTTGATTTACTAGTAAGAGTGGCTGGTCTTAGGTGAATTATGATCCGTTTGCTTGCCTATTAATTTACAAAAATACAACGTCCTCTATCCAATAGAGCCTTCCCCAATGCTAAACACCGTTGGGTAGTTTTAGGAGACAGTACAAAAAATTGTGACATGTTCATGTTCGTTTGTATTTGTCTAGGTATCTAAGTAAAAGTATGTTTTTTGTTGATAAGAATCAATACTACAAACTACTTGCTTAAATTTAGTTTTGATGCTCCATCGCTGCTGCTTTTTATTTTAATAAAACAAATCAATGTTGTACTGCGCGTATAGTTAGTTGTCACCCGGGGTAAAATCATAGACTATACCCCGCAGTAAACTACGTTTTACTGCGGGGTAACACCGCAGGGCACAGCTAGTTATTTACATAATTTTAAAACGACAACTAATGACCGACATATTATACGTTTATCTAAGTACTAAATACTTCAACATTGTAACCTATGTCTAACTAACTGAGCCTCCATAGACCTTAAAAGCTTGACCAGACTGGGAAGGGTGATGCTAATTCCTTATATATTTAACCGAGTCTCCATGGAGCACCATTGAGTCCCAGTAGAAAATACTCGATCAAGAGACCCTGGTTTATGGCCCTAATCCAAGAAATAAAAAAAGATATAAAAAAGATAAAAATAAATAGAGAAGGAACATTCTCTCTCGTGGTAAAATAGAAACCTACAGATAAAAAAATAGAAAAGGAATATTCTCTCTTTCTTAGTAAAATAGAGACCGACACATACATCGCTATCAGCCTTGATAAATGTGTGCCTACTGTAATCAAACCCAGAACCTACTTAAATTTAACAGCAAAATAGATATCTGTGATATTTGTAAAAGACTTTAATAATCTCGATATGTTTTTGTCATTGATATAATATATAGAAAACGATCAAGCACCTAGTTTTAACATTCACTTTTATAATTTGATTCTATACTTTTATCAGTAAATTCGACTGAATACAAACGAGCGAGTAAATTTTACCATACTAATCATCAAAAATAAGGTATTTAAGAGTCATATAACTCAACGCTGGAAGCGTTTCTTGGGAAATGCAACTGCATGTGTTTCTCTACTTCTTATATTTCATGCTGATATTTAATATGTTCAAAAATATGATCCTTATTCTCAAAGTCTGTCCATTTACGCAATCACACAAGTATACACATTTGGACATATACTTACACAACTTGCGTAAGTAACGATAATGCATAACACCCGTAAGTGGATATCAAACAAAAACACAATGTCTCATTGTGATTGCATAATGACCCAATTTGATTGATTGATAAATGTATAGACGCCACTTATTTGAATAAAAAAAATCAATGCTTTCCTCTCGACCAAAACGAAGTGCTTTAGATGGATGTTTTTTGAATTTATTTGAATGTAGCACAGTCATGATCTCAAATGCGAGCTCGTTGGCGAATTTCAAATGTGTGTATTATACGTTGATATGAAGAGTATTTATGTGCTGTTTCATTGTGTCGGTTAGATCGGCATTATTGTATGATATACATAAATAAATATGAAAATTAAAAATTAAGCCCCTAGAGAAACTGCAAACGAGCAGACCGCTCATCTGGTGGTAAATGACACCGCCGCCCATGTACATTTGTAATACCAGAGGGCTATGATATGCGTTGCCGGCCTTTTAATGGGAATGAGCTCTTATTTTAAGAACGACAGGTCGTATTAATTAGGAAATACATCCAACAGCAGTGTACTTACAGTACACATAGGAAAAGTATGTGTTAAGAATGTTTCATTTGCTTCGGCACGTACTTGGATATTGTTCCATCCCCAATGTTTGTTAACCTTTCAACTGCCAAGATACTACAAACAATAGAAAACGTATTGTGACTACGCATAAAATTATCCAACTGCGGCGGGTAAAAGGTTAAGGACAAAAATTTTTATTTTTTAGTAAATTACACTTGTCTACAACAATTGTAACATTTTGATGGCGATTTAAAAAAGGTATCATTAAACTGTGTCGTTGTTACGATGAATCATCGAAACCTTACATAGTTTTGATTTATAAAAGTTATAATGATAGATATCATATAATGCACTTTTCTTTGTTTAAATCAAATGTATGTCCCTATTGCAGTATGAATAATTATAAAATTAAAAAGACCTTTTTCCCAGATTTCCTGATTTATATACAGGTAATTAACAGTTAAAGTAAAAATACAATCATCGCAAAACGAACTCGCGGATATGGTTGGTTTGATATCTTATAATTACCAACTATCTTCTAAGGACAGGTTTAAACGGATGGTGATTAAAAATACTGAGTGTTCCGCTTTGCAATTAACGGTAACGGAACACACCTACGTTTGTATGGAATATGTAATTTTATTAAATAATTGTAGTGAATTTTGTTTGAAGTCGTTTACCGATTGATTGAGAATAAATTCGTCGTGAATGATTAGACTATAGTTGATTACACTAGAGAAGATTGAACTTTTGGACATAAGTTAGGATGGGTAATAGACTAATTTAATTGAGGACCGCTGGAGTGAATATTATTGGGGATCTAAGTTCAACAACTTGTGGCTCATATTATGATGATGATATATAAATATTTGTAAATAAATAAATAGGTTCAAATCCATGATATGTGTATCCACCAGCTGTCACTATATTCAAGACGCAAATATTTATTCGTACCGATAATTACGGCTTGATTATGTATTTTTGTTTCAATTAAAAGAAAAAATCTAATTCAGGTCTTGCTGATCTAAGTACGGTTAGTACGATACCACTAGATCTCAGAGACTGTTCAGCAAGATTATCATCTATAGCCTGTGCCCAATGCAGGACACAGGCCTTTCCGTACAGAATGGAGAAACAACATTTCTGCCGTCAACTAGTTAAAACGCCGTTTACTGACGAGCACAGGTTTTCGTTATTAAACTGAAAAACCTTGTTTAATGGAAAACAACTTCGGATAAGGCATCTCGAAAAGAATATGCTATTTATCACCATATAGATATTAGTAAGGGAATCAGCATGTAAAACATCATTAATAGTGTGTATAATCATACACAGTTTAAATGACTATTACCCGAACTACGAATTGTATTCGTTAGTTATCGGCGTTTTAGCTAGTGAACAGCAGATTTATGCTACGAAAAATATATACTAGTCGCTGAGAACATACTTAGAAATCTTAAACCGACATTAATATTATGTCCTAGATTTTTAATAAACTACTCTAAGAAGCCAAAAACTCAAATGTGTACCAAAATAATCGGCGTTGACGTAAACATATTGTATTGTACTTATTTTCATTCTCCGTTTTACTCGTACTTAAATAAATTGCATCGCGTGACCGATTCCGTACGAATATTTAGTTATTACTATTGTCTTACATGGTGTACTATTTCGGTACGTTAATGTCTCTATAATGGTTCGACAATGTAATGTCGCTCCACATATTATATTTGGTTCAAAACATTAATTTTAACTCTAACACACATTTTGTGTATGCGACTACGTATCTTATATTTAACATGATGATATTGTGTTTTGTATTCGGTACAGGGACCGTCATTAAATAAGACATTGGATTATTTCAGTGAAAGCGTTAATTCGCTGTGACTTAAAATTCTAGGGCAAAACTTGGGGATCTATTGAGTAATGTCCCACTTTTTTCATTTAAGTACTCTATAAAAGTAAGATTTAAAAAGCGTCGACAAGTATGACGGTACGAGTACTAGCTTTGATCCTTGAGTACCTAATACCTATATACCTTATAAATATATATATATATAATATATTTGACTTACAAAGGGCTATCCCTTACTAATCTCTCGCTATACAAATATTTTATTGCAAAAATTACCACTGTTTCAAAAAAAAACAAAAATGTTCAACATGAACAAGGTATCATTAGTATATAACCAACAAAAAGGTATATAGCGACCTCACGAAAAGCTAAGTTTCCAAGCGAACAATAGCCACAAATCGTTAAGCAGGAGTTGTAACTCAAATCTCATCCAGCCATTCACAAACAGTGCAATAATTAGGTGCAATGTCATTTTTTGTTCCAAGTCATCGTAGCTGAATGCGTCGGGCATCATTGTCGGCATGTGGGTCGATCGTAACAGCCGATGGGCACGAACAGTCAACACATCCGCCGCTCGACGCCGGACGTGCCTATACGCGTTTCCATTGCACTTCACGCTACGATACGTCACGTCACATCACGGTACGTTACGGCAAAATCACGTTGAGTTTATTAAAAAATGTTCAATAATTAATTTATGACTAGGTTTTCAAGTGCAAGGTAATGAGGGTGATGTTAGCAAAATACCTCAATTTCTCTCTCCACTGCTGACACCACGTCGTTTTACAATTGATTGAGCCCCAATTCCGCCAATTTTAAAATGCTCTAATAAGATCATTATTCAGTCATAGTAGTAAAAATTTATATTCATTTGCTCTGTTTTTTGGTAGATTAGAATTGATAACACCATTAGACAATTAATTCAATTATTCAATCACAATTTGAAACATTTAACGTAAAAGTTGTATCGTTATAATAGTTGGATTTTAAAGGGTCTTAATGTTATGTAAATTAGTAGAATTGAGACCTAGGGATTGAGACTTCTCCATACAGCAAGATCTTTAGAAAAGATGTTGAATTGCCGAGCACTTTTTGAACCATACATAATATATAAACATGTTTTTTTTACTATCGTTATAAAATGGACATAGACCTTCTTGAATGATGGCCTATCGCCATTCACCGTTTTAACAGACGCCGCAACGAGCCGATTCCGTATCTTGCCACTTACATAATAACAAAAATATTTTACTTGTTTTGCTTCCAATCACCGTTCGATTGTATCTTTCATGATGTTAATTCACCACTCTATATGGATACGCAGCTTTTAAAGTTTCATCAAAGAGTTGCACGCGCGAAAGGAGTCATGCTATTCTGGTCATTTTGCTTACGTCATACTGTCGAGATTGTCATTGAGAGACATAAAAAGAGTTTTTTAATGCTCTTAGATTATACATATGACGCGAACGCTAAATAGCGAAAAAGTTGCATCTCCTTAGTGAATATAACATAAAAATAATGTTGGATATATTTGATATCTATAATATTATGACCTCACTTTATGTTCATTTTAATTTAATTTGGCTAACGGCCGACTTTAATACAGCTTCAGCTTTTAAAATGAATAAGCTTAAATTTAAAACGTTTACGGTGTTATATGCAAATACTTCGTACATGTAATTTATATACCTATGCTAACTGTTTTTTAATAATGTAGTGTACATTTTTGTATATACTAAAATAATAATGATATTTCACTATCTATTAGAAAAAAGTCTTATCTAACAGTGGACGTAATAGCCGTAGTGATAAGGTGTATTGACCACCTTTTAGAACTTAAAGCCTAGCATGTACGTAAAATGTTCTATCGAACTGCGATTATTGCTAAGATGTGAAGAAGAAGTGCGTAAAATTTATTGTAGCGCTAAAAATTCGGAAATATCGATTGAGCGGCGTGCTGAGCGGCTCATTGGCGACCCTACTCTGACTGACGCTAGCTGCAAAGCCTCAAGCATCGTCGTAGAGTTGCACGGCTGTCGGTTTTTTACAGGCTACATTTCGGTGAGTGTGCGATGGAATTACAGCGTTTATTCACCAGCCCTTTTCACCATGGGATACAAGACGGAGGCGAGCGTCCATCCTACGTGGTAGACATTCCACACATCGCACAGCCCGCTTTGGTGCCTCGTTCCTAATGCGCACCGCAAAGGAATGAATCTTTTGCCTCCTTATGTGTTCCCCGATCATTACAACCTGGCCGTCTTCAAGGCAAGAGTGAATAGGCTGTTTCTAGGCAGCATGATCATCCTCGAGGCCACATCATCATTACCATCAGGTGAGATGGCGGTCAAATGTCTGCCTATAAAGGATAAAAATATATATATATATATATCTTTATCATCTTTTAAAGGCATTCTGAAATGGCACTTAAGTCATTCTAACTCTAAAGCCATTGCAGGATTACTTCGTTTATTCATTTGTTTTTGATTGTCAACAAAATAGGTAATTATCATATAAATCTATTTTTACTTTGTAATATAACCCCTAGTCATAAAAATTCACGATTAAGTATTAGTTAAAATTTTCCGTAAATAAAAAGTCAGAAACGGAATGTAATTATTTAACCAACTACCTAGTTTCAAATTAGGAATAGCTTTTGTGTGTTCTTGAGACGGATACACATGTTCAAATACCCAGATTTTCAAGCATGGCCAGACTACAAATTATTGCGTCCGTAACAGAGACGAGTCTAGCGGGATTCTAACCTCTTTAGATTCAGTATTAGGCATCAAGAGATAAGCCTTTTTTTTTCAAGAAATAAGTATTCACCTTACTAATACCAAGAACGCACTTACCGTGATATCAGATTTGTTTTTCATTTCACATGTTTTATTTGTTTAAATGGTAAAACAATTATATATTCATTACCATCAATTAAACCATGAACGCACGCCAGTTTAGCCAAATGACAGAAAACAGTGAAACCACTACGAGTTAAATACATAATTTCGAAAATACATTGGTACGTGGCGGGATATGATGCACCCTCCAGATCGGAAGGCCACACGAATGAGCCACCGAATACTAGTTAAATCGTCTAAATAAATACAAAAATAGAAAACGAACACGCATCGAAGATTCGAATAAGAAGGTCATCATCATCATCATCATCAGCTCATTAAACGTCCCCACCGAGGGGCACGAGCCTACCCGTATAGGGTGATTAGGCCTTAGTCGTCCACGCGGGCCCAGTGCGGATTGGACGACTTCACGCACAACCTTTGAATTTCTTCGCAGGCGTGCATGAAGGTTTCCTCACGATGTTTCCTTCACCGTAAGAGCGTCGGATAACGTACATATATTTTCGAAAATTCGAAAACACATTGATACGTGGCGGGATTTGAACCTCGGCCCTCCCGGTAGGAAGGCGACAGTCCACACCATTGAGCCACCGACGCTCAATAAGAAGGTATCGGGCACAAATTACGGTCTGTATGTGTGTTGATTAACACTTCGCCAATATCGCTATATATGAGCATTGTGCACCGTACTATTGTGACTTATTTGCGATGCTTGATTTAACAACGGAAACAGCATTCTACTTTTGCCGGTGTCTGCTATAATGAATCTGAATGATAAGAGTATAAGGTTGGAATAAGATTATTATAGAGTTATTTTGCCACTAGGAATCGACAACAAAAATAATAATATTTAATAACAATGAATATGATTTTGTTCCGTTCGGTGTCGAGACCCTTGGTCTGTGGGGTCCTAGTGCTTTGAGGCTTTTCAAAGAGATTTCCAAAAGTTTAGTCGACGTCACAGGTGACCGAAGATCTGGCAGCTACCTTGGTCAAAGAATCAGTCTGGCAATCCAAAGGGGTAACGCTGCCAGTATTTTCGGAACTTTGCCGAAAGGGACTTCTTTTAATTATATTTTTTAGTTTTATTTTTAAGTGTTTAGGGTGTAATATATTTTAGTTACCGAATAATGTAATGTTGTAAATATAAAATGATTTATTCATAACAATGTAATCCTCAGAGATATATGACACTTTTTCTATTCATCCATTCATAGGATCATTTCAACAACAAGGGTATTCTGCTTCTTGGTAGTTTCTGAACCAGTGCTAGAAATACTTTTATAATTAAGCTTTTAAGTAGTTTGTCTACAATTATGATAATTTATAAATCGAGCCGTTGGGAAGATTGATTAGATTAGACCCTCTTTGTGATATAAATAGTTGCCACGATAGTCTTGTGCGTTTTCTAAGGTCACAGCGTCTTTTTAGTTATTTAGCTACTCTGCATCATAGAGAGGTGAGCTTGATTTATGTGGTGCAGTTATTTCATCTTTCCGAGTGACCTGTGTTTAATGGGCTAAGCCCCACACAAGTCCCTGCTGCCTCAAGCAGGACGTGAGAATGACTTTAAAGGTACTCGTATATTATCGTGTTTACTTCATCATCATTATAGCCTAAAATGCCCACTGCTAAACGAAGGGCTCCCATGATTTCCACGCAGACTGATCCCTAGCAGTTTTTACATAAATTATAAGCATTAACTCATATATCTAAAACACCTAATTATCTGTTCAATCCCAGAAGGCATATGAGAAAAGATTTTCAGTATATTGTCTGATTTCTTAACGGATAAAGACTTACCGACATAGACTAAGGTCTTTTCAATGACTTATCACTGATGGGATCGAACCGTAATCGGTAGCACTGTTCTTATGCGCTTTTGTGAGTGAGTGTGAGCTTCATTCTCTTCGGCAGAATGCACCACAAGCAACTTGTTATATGCGAACATTAAAATGTGGTCATACATATGTATAAAGTTATGGCTGTTGAAACCACTGTTCCTTTGCCACAACGCCTACTTAGCTGTCAAAAAGAATTTATTTAATCTTTTGTGTCATTGTTATTACAAACATGTCTATATTGTGTTTATGTGCCAAGATACAAGCCGTGGGCCGATCAAACGGCCATTTCGCAGAGGTCAACTGCATCGTGCGTTCCGTTCTACAGGATCCTGATGTGGTTTTGTGCTGTACTGGTTATTAAATCAGTTCCAAGAATGTCGATAGGTGACATTGATTGTTTGGCAGGAACTATTCATTTAATTACAATAAAATTTTATTACGAACAGTTATCAATTTATTATTTGTTATGTAGTAATTTTTATCTCTTCTTACTCACGAACTAAATAAGCAGCTCTGTCAATGATCGTGCAATATTAGAGCTATAGTCTGTATATCATATAAATATTTTTACATAGATAAAATGATAGTAGCAATGGACACTTCAAGAAGAATGATTTTACTTTTTAAATCTAGCAATGAAATGCAAAATAAAATGAAAACGTGTTAATATTCGAAAATAAACTGAAGGCTAAGAGTATAATGAACTCGTTTGAAAGGCTTCATAGTACTTCATATTAGCACTTCTGACATCAATATACGAAGGTGCAAATTGATAGCCCACCTGGAAGTTGCAACTGTCGCCTTAATACATCCGTGATGCCGAAAAAAGTCCTACTGTACAGTTGGTAACATGTGTCGTGAGGTTATAAAAGGGTGTAGGTGTAGGTAGACTTGATACTGAGTTATCTAGGTAGGTGCCGCCGCAGATATGGTCCCGTGAAACAGGAGTTTTATGCAATTTTGTGTTTCGGGATGAGGGCACTGTAGCTAGTGAAATGACCGGGTATAAGAGACCTAACATCTGTGTCTCTGGTATCGGGCTAATGCCTGACATCAGACTAATGTACGGTACGGCATTAACGAAGAACAATAAGTGTCTATCAGTTGTTGTTCGCCTACAATGCCGCTCTGGCATTGTCAGATGTATCACTTACCATCACATAAGCGTTTTCAGCGACCTATTTTACTCTTTAGCTCGAAAGAAAACTCGTATCAAAGTCATATCTTTAATTGTAGGAGCAATAGGTAGTTAAAATATTTTGGTTGGTACCTTTACGAGTATGTACCGTATAAATTTACATAAGCAGCTTTTTATATATTTATTCAAACGATCAACATTTTTGTCCTCCTAGGAACTACACCTTTTAACTTATTTTTCGAAAACAAACATTATCATAGCTGACCGCCCTTTTCATCTTTACGTAAGATGATTTCCCAGGTTCATTCGGAGAGTCGTGCACAAAACTGGTTCAAAAGTAACTTTTACGCATCAATAAACGTCACGCGTTTTATTGTGTCCAGAAATGATTATATTTGACGGAAAGCGTCGTAAATTACTTGTGAATCGAGCAAAAAGAAAGCTATTAAAAATATCTTTAGGAAAACATTGTAATGGTATGCTCGTCTAAAAATAACATCAGAGCTTTATATTTATCATATTATGTTATTGGTAGTATAATATATATAAAAGATAATTGTAAGTAAATTATTATTATGCAACTAAAAATAATATATATACCGAAAAAACTCCACACAAACATCTTGCTAATAATATACGGGTATATTAAAGGTCATATACGAAACCTCACCAATATAACTCAAGGGAATGAAGCATGTAGGCGTACGGTGATTTTAACTACCTGTAAGTGTGGAGTTGACAATTAGCAAGATTGAATGAAATTACTAAGTGTCAAATGGGTTCTTGTGCACCGCTTAATTAATGAATGCAGCATGCAATGTTCAGGTGCAAGCGCATTGTATTTGTACTTGGTAATTATTGAATTTAACAAATTTGTCTGTTATTTTGTAAACCTATTGTGGTCCATAGGATCTGGTGTAGGTGAAATCCTGTAAAATATGCAGTTCCAATGTATTTTAGAATTTCTGAAATTATATTGCACGTTTACCCGACGCTCTTGCGTTGAAGGAAAACATCGTGAGGAATCGGCACTGAGCTCACGTGGACGACTAAGGCCTATACGCCCTTTGCCGGAAGGCTCGTGCCCCAGTCGGGATTTTATTTATTATAATATATTTATATTATGAGCTGATGATGATGAATAATTATGTACTCCCATAGAAAAGAATACGATAAGGCGACGAAAATTGACGTAATGACATATGATATAAAAAGTTTGGCGGGTAAACAGTTTGCTTTTCGGCAGAAGGTACGACTACTGAAATTGACATTTGCCCCGTAAGCCTTTGGCTGCAACCTTATTCGTCCACAACACAAAATAAGCTATTAATTTCTTAATTCTAAATCTATTCTCTGCAACGATAGAGTAGTTCAGTAATAATATTCGATACCAATTTGAAACAAAACACATCAATAATCATTACAACATCTCAGACAGCAACTATCTAATAGGATAAACACTAGTCTAAAGGTAAGACTGACGGGCAGCAACAGATGTATAATATAGTTATATTACTGCAGCTTTAGTATATATACCTACACTGACGTTCAATTTTTTTGAGCCAACCTTCAGGATTGAAGAGGCACTTGAAGAAGAAGAGGTTCAAATCTAATGTATGTAGAGTGCATTGTTTATTATAAGTTTTACTTAATTTTATTCATGAGCAAAAATCCTTTTGAAATACATCCGTTTATATGTTTTTAGGTATTATCCTTTTATTTGCTAGTCATAATCTGCGGTTTAAATCTAGGTGTACATGTAAGTTGTTATCTATAATAATATATTTTTGTTCTGGCCATAATTTTTTACAATTGTTTAAAAGTAAAGCTAAGATTTGTCTTTTGCTCAATTTATAACCAAAAATTACTTTTTCGTAAACAAATAATACGAATGACGATAAAAATAAGGTACTTTTTCAACGATCCGCTAGAGCTACCTTCTCCGCTACTATACTATGTCCTGGGCCCCAGAACTGTGACCCACGAGGACAAATTGTCAGTGTTATTACACGTTGTTAAAGTTCGCGTCAGTGCTCGCCGACTGTCGGGGGACGCGTTACTAACCTCGTCCTGGCTGGATAAAAAAAACAACCAGAGCTACGGCAAACCA
The DNA here is from genome assembly GCA_019425675.1 of Leucinodes orbonalis. Lineage (NCBI taxonomy): Eukaryota > Metazoa > Arthropoda > Insecta > Lepidoptera > Crambidae > Leucinodes > Leucinodes orbonalis. The sequence continues at coordinate 86,141 of PQWD01012427.1, forward strand.
ACCTCTTTACTTAACGGTTGCGACGCGCGTAAAAAGAAAAAAACATGAAATACGCGGGAAAACCACGATTTTCATTTGTTTACCTATTAAAATGATTGCGTAAATTCGAATTGTGATAATTGTGATTAAAGTTTGTGGAGTTATTTTGTAGACTTTATTTGTTACAGTGTAAGTACGATATATATTTTTTTAAATATCAGGTAATATTTTATGCTTTCTTATTCTTTTCAAGCGTTGTTGAAGTTTTAAATAAAATAAAATATGAAAGATCTAAATTTGCATACATAAAATGAAATTTTTACATTTAGATGTATATATATATTATCATAAACAAGGACATTGTCGTGATTCATAAACCTGTCGAATCCAGAGACGAACAGGACCCAATGTGTCAACGCGAAGCACATCTCGAGACAACAGCAGTTACTTGAGCCAATTTAGAAAAGCTACTTGTCCAATATACAAAGACCCTTCAACTTGATACAACTCGTTTCTCTACCTATAGTTGGGTATACGCCTGAGAAGTGGAAGGTCAAGTTACACTGGTACCTTTTTAGCCGGCCCACACCACACACTATGATTCCATGTTTCCGCTCAATAGCCGCGTTTGAATAGGTCCATCGCAAAATTGGTTCTTATTACAATATGATAAAGCACATTTCACCATAACGAGTCATGAAAACGGATATATTTTTGAGAAAATTATCCTGCTCAATTTTATTTAGATAATGTCTTTTACATATACGAGTAAGCTACATACCTATATCCTATATGTAGTTCGCCATTAACCTTGTAATTTGACATGATTTCAAGATACGGAGATTGTCGTCGTTATTCAGAACCCGTGAAATTAATATTGTATTTAGTATAATACAATATTATGTATCAGTAGTCAAATGTCCCATTGCGAAGCGGCTAACGAATTCGTTTGATGATTTCGCTTGTCAAGATAGTAAACGCATGTTACCTCGCGGTGTCACCCATTCTTGTACATGGGCGATCACGTCATTTACCATCAGCCGTCTGCTCGTTTGCCCGCTATAGGTATAAAAAACCTGCAAGATGGTTCACGGTTAGTTGGTCAATTTAAATAAATAAAGAAATGCATTTATTTGGCAAAAACATACAAAATATTAGTAAAAAAATAATGTAAATAAATGCCAGGACTCCACTCAGCATTGGCAGCTCGCTAATAGAATGCCAGGACACTGTTTTTCAGTAAGGCCCTGGAGGGCAATTATAAAACAAAAAAAAACTATTTAATATTATGTACCAGTAATATCTTATTACTCTTTCTATATCATCATCATTATCTTGCCCTCATCCCATTACTTGGGGTCGGTGCAGTAAGTCTTTTTCTTAAATACGTCTCCTATATACTCATATTCATCTTTATACAATCTATGTAGCTATTCTTTGACCTTTCCCTATTTATGCATCATCCACGTGCAGGTTTAACACTCGCTTCTTAATGTACCATTCATCCCTCCTTATGTCATGTCGATAACAAGCTAACCGATTTCCTCTCAACTTTTCATTCACTATAAGTAGAACTAATATTTTGATCTCTAAATCAATAGTAAAAGGCTTAATAACACCAACTCTTTAATGATGCTTATAATATGTTTTCGACTTTTAACAGGTATGTATCTTATATACATATTTTATAGATAAATGAACGCAACCGAGCAAGATGAGAATACTGTCGCTAAAAAGAAGAATAAGGTTGATCATACTTATAATATTCTATGGAACAGCTGATATTGAATGCAGCTTACCAGTAGATTTAGCTTCAGAGGAAAAAGGTATGTATATTTAAATTATACTAAATGGTAGGCCTAAACTAAGTCGTCTAGGTATCAGAAATATATGTGTTATGCACTTCAGTTTGCACTTTGAAATTGCATTATAGCTATTGAAATTACTGGGTAAAAATGTACGATTATTTCTAGTTTAGATAGGACATTGCACACTGAATCACATGATTTTCTGAAAAATTCGCGCTTCTTAGGGTACGTTAACCCGTCAGTTCCCGCTACAATTTTAGGATGGTAGAGTCGTTAATATATACCAATCCATATTGTGCGCGTGATTCAAATCACAATCTACGCCATAAATCACGCGCAATACAAAACCAATAACCATACTGGTGGAAATGCCTATGCCTTAAAGTGGGATTTTTTAGGCCGCTGATTATGAAACCAACCATGATTTTTGTAAGTGATACGCCTGATCATGACAGAGCAGCCATGATCATGAGCTTGAACATGAAAGAGCAGCTTTGATTGAGACCAACATCTTATAGATAATTATTATGCGTCCGACACCCGAGACAACAGATGGTCTCTAAACAAAATCTCTAAATGTTTCAGTACTACCGCAAACAACAGTCACCTTCACGTCAACGTCATCTGTCGCCACTACTGCTAATGTTTCCACGTCCACATACGCCACAGCGATCCCGCCCATACCGCCGAGTAACAGGGACAGGTTTTTAACATTCGCTGAATCTGGCCATCACCAGACTTTTATGTTTGCCAAGGATAATACTTTTATACAGCTGGACGGTGATATTATACAAAGGTTCCAGTTGAGGTGAGCGAATAACGATATATAGAATATTTAAATTTGCTATAGCATAAATAAAATTTAAAAAAATATCCACTGTCATTCACATAGCTCAATTTAGCCCCAAGTTAAGCGTGAAGCGGGTATTAAACAACTGATAAACATACTTATATATTTTTTGTAAATACATACATATTATACATAGAAAACGTCCAGACCAATCACAAAAACAGACTTGTTGATGCATACAAATGTTTTACTGCCCGAGGATTGAACCAGAACCTTGGTGTAGTAGCTGACATCTCAACCGCTACACAAAATATGTATACATACAACCAAATACACTGTATTTTCCTTGAAGTAATTGACAAAATTTCTCTATGCACTGTAAGTTCTCGTATATTCTGCTCTTATTCTTAACTATTGATGACAACAATTTGATTTTGTTGAGTAAATAAGTGAAGTGAGACGTTATATTATTAGCTGAAAATAAAAAATATATATTACTGTAAATTTGTTGTTTATTTAAAATTTTACTTCCTGGTTATTATTATACATACATATTTAAATTTGGAATTCATAATGATTTTTTAGGAAGAAGAGAATAAAACATTTTTTTACACTCTCTTTCTTGATTCTTATTGATTAGATAGACATGGATTATAATCGCCTGAACGCTAATAAAGTGCGTAGGTTAGAATAACGCCAGAGCCTCGTCTGTTATTAGTTTAACCAAGCTAAGTTCCATAACTGTATTTAATTACTCCTTAATATATTCATAACACTAAATGCAATACCAAATATGTAGACTCGTACTTACTTCTTTTATTTGGTATAGTAAAAAAGTCCTCTCATTTTATATTAACAAGAATCCATTGAATACTTATTTTAACCATATTGTATAAACATTCAGTATCTATTTTTCAAGAACTATTATACAATACATATTTAATTAACAGGACAAAAACCACGGAACGAAAGTGTGCCACGTGTCGAAATATTAATGAAATAAAAACGAAGTTGCGCACTTTAACAGTTGATAGCAAGTGCGAATTAATCATTTTGCGCAATACACATCGATTTTTTAATTTGGATTTAGTAGACCTGTTTGTATTGTGGTCAGAACTTGACCACAAATCTGACGGTTCCTGGTTCTTATTCCAAGCCTGAATAACCCGTGATTCAGCCTGCCGAAACACGAACGAGGCTCTAACGTCAAAAACCATTTATTACATATTCGTATCCTGGTAGGTAAGCTGTTAGTCGAACACCTGGACTAACTTGCTTACTGCTCTGGTATGGTTTATTTTTATGTATAATATGTATTTATTTACTAAAAAAATTTGTATCAGTATGTTTATCCATTGTTTAGTATCCATATTACAGGCTTAATGCTTAATTTGGGACTAGATGGCGCTGTGTGAATGAAAGTGGATATATTTTTATATTTTAATTATTATTTACATCCGATTGTTTCTAGAGTTAAAGGTACCCTTATATATTGGACACAATGAATTTTAAAACAGGAAACTTTCATTTCAACAGGTTATGTAGAGAGATCTCGTTCAAATTTCGCACAAGACTACCGCACGGGCTCCTTGTTTATCATAATGTTAAGAATCCGGTTTTCAAAATGCAGCCATATGCTTTATACGTCATTGTGGAGAAGGGCGAACTTAAAGGTAATTACTATGGTTTACTTACGTTAATTAACGAATCATGTTTAAAACAAGCCGTAGCGTGCTTTCCAATAATTCATTTCGTATAATTTATATCATTTCACCTTTAAGGATGTAAATTAATTTGCAAAAGTACGAACTGTGTCTTTAACGTATTATAGGTGTTACTTGCGTCTACTTGAAGTCTAGCTCCACTTAAAAATGAGGGATTTTAACAAAGCTAAATACAAATATGTGTCTATTTATGGCAGTTAGTTTTCTTTTCCTGTCTAAATAACTTTCAAATGAAAACACAAAACAAAAAATACCAGTTCGATGCAGACATCATTTAGAAGTACATACTCATAGATTTCACAGATTATTTTTAATTTATTTGTATTTCCAAGAGCAACATGAGTTCCTTAATTAAAATACTACAACTTATCATTTACTTCAGGTAAAACAAATAAACGTTAGCTAAAGAGATCTTATAAAGTCTGAGTAAAATTTACAGACACATATTAAAGTTATAACACACAAATAACTAGAGAGCAGTATTAGACTATTTATTGTAACTATTTACGCATCATAATGGCTTTCGCAAAACTGTGTTATAAATAGAAATTTACCTATGTAATTAATTGTCTAAACTCCTTCACTCAACGGTCTAGAAGTTGAGGGATTGGTCCGCGTGGAAGTCATTAGGGGAGGTATTCGTAAGGTTGTGCACATTTTGACTGTAATCATCATCATCAGCTTATTAAACATCCCCATTGAAGGGCACGAGACTACCCGTATAGTCCTAACTCGTCCACGCGGGCCCAGTGTGGATTGGCTGACTTCACGCGCAACCTTTGAATTTCTTCGTAGGCGTGCGCAGGTTTCATTACGATGGAAATAAGATAGTCAGATAAGCATACATACAATTTCGAAAATACATTGGAACGTGGCTGGATTTGAACCTGCACCCTCCAGAACGGAAACAACAGTCCACACCAATGAGCCACCGACGAGGCTGAAATGATCTGTAATGGTAGTGGTGAAATACTTCCAGTGGTACACGTGTTCGGCAAACACCTGACCTCGGTGACAGTGGGCCGGGCACTGAACCGCGACCAGTGGCACAGCGTCGTGGTCACCATCGACGTACATGGAGCCAGGCTCATTGCTAAAGTCGATCATCTTAAGGAAGAAGTAATATAAAGGTAAATGCATTAAAAAGTCGGACAAGTACGAATATCTTAGTTGTATTTTTTAAATAAAAGGGATTAATTGTAAATCAGCGTCCAGGCATGCATTTGCGTGTCAGGGCCTTTGCTGAGTGAAGTCCTGTTTGGCACTAGCCTTTAAGATTTTCTGTAATCTGTTGTTGTTTTTATTTTGTGCCAAAATTTTCTTTCTTTCTTTCAAATGGCTGAAATGAAGATGATAATCATTTTGATGATTTATTTTTGTGTAACTTTCAGGGATTAAGTTTTGATACAAATTATGGGATAACAGACAACTTAACATCGGTCATACTTATAGGAGTTTGTTTTTATGCTACTTAAATTCATGTGTGTAAACTAGTACTCTAGATATTGACAAGTTTGATTTGAAACAAACTCGTGTAGTTTCTAGCCGGAGTCCCCTCGGTAGATAATAACTCTCCAACCGGTGGTAGTCATTAAAAATAACTTCTGATTTGACGATTTATTTGAACAAAGCATTTTTAAGTTTAAGCTTGATTAATTACACCACATCCTTCCAGGTTTAAGTTCAGAAGAGAAACTCCATGGAGTCAAGTACATTATAGAATCCTTCGTCGGCTGTATCAGTGATATGGTGTTGAGTTCTGGTAAAGCTGCCTCCGACTTATTACCGATAGTTCCTTTGATCGCTACAAAACACGAAAACGTTAAGGAAGGATGCATAGACAAATGCAGAACCATGGAGAATCTATGTTTCGAAGGGTCCAGATGTATAAATGAGTACACGGGTACAGATGTGATTGTTTTGGTACATTGTATGAGGAGCAGCTATGCGATGTTTACAGTGAGCACATTTTTAATATATTCTATTTTATTTATTTATATCTTACATACTTCATTGCAATTTTGAAAACAAAAATAATATTTTAATACACATTAAGTACAATGGGCGACCTTATCGCAATATGCAATCTCTTTGAGGCAACCTTAGGATGGATTTTATTTCGAAAACAGTGTATTTTTGTTCCAGTCCTAATTGTTCTCCTTTTCTGTTTTGTGTGCATTATATATCCATAACAGTCACTTTTGATGTAACTGATTCCGGGCTGAGAGCCAACATTTGTACTTTATAAGTGCACTGCATAGTGATCCTTTTTAAGAAATCTTTGGTGTATAATACGCATGAGAGTAGAACACCAAAATTTTTTTCTTATATTTTAACTGAATTCAGTGAATTACGAGTATTATTAAAAATAAAATGCTCTGTACTTATCCAGACATACCAATACACAGCTTTCCTCTGATAAAAGAAGCTGTATACTTTAATTACGCGACAATGACGCAGCTGATGCGAATAATATTAATACTTAAATCGTTGCACCATTTTGTAAATTACAAATAACAAATATTTTACAAAAAGTGAAAGTAAGTAAAATGTGTAGCTATCGGATCCATGGACAATAAGTTACTTGACTGAAACTGAGGAGCTTATTGTCTTAACTTAATTACTGATTACAAAGATTATAACTAAGATAAATCTTATGAGAACTTTAATTAAAATCAAATCTTATATAATTTTCATTAAACTGTATGAGAAATTTAGGAATAAAATAATGAACAAAATTTTAAATAATACCTTGTTCTTTAAGTTTGTAAAGCTTGTTTTAGACTTAAAAGGCCTGTACCGTGTCTGCATGAAAACCAAAAAAAAAAAATTTTTGGCTCTTTATTAGCTAGGGATCCGAAGATAGGGTTGTTATATATGCTTATAACTTACTCGTGAATTATTAGAAAATTAAAAAACCAAACTTTACGACTTTCTATCAAGACAGGGAAAAGTTTTTATTTAGGTACAGCCAGGGTACACCACTATATAGGTATAGTTTGATTACAAAAAAACTCGCTGTGTGACCTTATACGATACATGTCATATATTTTATTTATCATATGATACGAGTGAATTGTGAAAAATGATAATAAGTTACGAATCATTACGAACATCTAAAATGTTCATAATATGTAAATAAAAGTCGTATGTTATTTCTAGCGGCGACAGTACTCACTCTAAGAGGTTCAAGTTACGTGTCCTACCGCGTTTACGATTGGAAGGATCGCGTGCATT